>WNWK01015003.1:0-49351 GCA_009830355.1 Cherax destructor
ATACATACCTTTAGAAGAGCCACGATAAGGCTTTGGAAGCGAGGAAGATAAACCCCAATACCGACCGAAGGGGCTGGATCTAGGAACCACATATGACGAATACATATATGGGAGTTCACCCCGTTAAATCGAGCGGTTCTGATGGTGAAACACACACACACACTCATCACACACTCCACCCCTAGAAACCCCCACAGTTTCTGACAGGTCTCCGGCTCCCCAACCCAACGTTCTCTCCAGACCACAGTTTTGGAAAAGAAGTTGAAGGTTTAGTATACGAATGCGGATGGAATAACTAATAAATGTGAGGAGTGGCACGATAGAATCGAGGAGACGTCCCCAGACATCATAGCACTTACAGAAACAAAACTAACCAGGATGATAAAATACAATCTTCCCACACAGATATCAGATCCTGAGAATAGAGGAGAAAAGGGGAGGAGGAGTTGCACTGCTCATTAAAAACCGATGGGATTTGAGGAAGTGTAAGGAATGGACGAAAATGGCGAAAATGACTATATAGTAGGTACAATTCAGTCTGGGACACATAAGGTAGTCATTGCAGTGATGTACAACCCAACCAGAACTGCAGAAGAGAGACAACAGAACAATGGTGGATACACACTAGCTGAGGTGACCAGAAGAGCTCACATGGGTAGAGCAAAGCTACTAGTCATGGGCGATTTCAATCACAAGAAGACTGATTGGGAAAACCTGGAGCCACATGTGGGTCCCAAAACATGGAGAGTTAAGTTGATGGATGTGGTACTGGAAAACCTCATGCATAAACATGTTAGGAACACTACCAGAGAGAGAGATAAGGATGAACCAGCAGGACTGGACCTCGTATTCACCCTGAGTTTGGACATCGAGGATGTGAGGAAAAGTGGAGTATAATTGGGGTTAAGGTTGTTAGTCAGCCGGCGATAATTCATGGGTTCAGCCCGTGCTTCCCTCTAGCGGGCCGGGCAGACCACCCCCATCCTTTTCTGGTGGTAGTTACCTTACCTGGTGAACAGCGAAATTGTAGAAGTCACTACACCTCCACACTTCTCCTGATCAGGTAGCCCTCTACCAGGTGTATATTTTGTTTGTGGTTGTTTATGGTTAACAGTAATTTCTTCCATCTTAAAGTGAACATGCTATCCTTTTAATTTCTTACGTGTTATGTTTGCTTACTTGTGGTAACCATTATTTATTTCTCTTTATCAGCTCTTCTGCTAGCCTGGTCAGCTGGTACAGACGCCCGATTTGAAGGAGCTAGATGTACGTCTCTCTGACTTAGCTACTTTTGTCTACTCTTCCGCTTCTCTCTTATGTACCTCGACCAAGTGGCATACGAGAATTCTTAACAACTGCCCAGGATAACCTTCCAACATCTCGTCTACACGAGACTCATCCTGGGCCTTATATTCTCCTACTCTCCATCTTGCCAGAACCACAACGGCCTATTTTTTATATTTTATTAAAAAACTTAAAATTCTTTGTTTAATTTTTTTATTAATTTTTCCATTATATTTTGTTCATGTGGAAGGCGTTCCCCTGACAGAGGACATCACATATGAAAGCCCTTGGTGATCTATGGTTCTGAGCTTTGAATACATAGTAGAGTTACAAGTGGAAAGAGTAACAGGAGTACGATGGAGAAGCCAAACTACAAATAAGGAGTACACACACACACAGACACATACACACACACACACGAATAAGTATGAATAAGTGGAATGAAAGAATAGGTAAAACGTCCCCAGACATCATGCGTCACAGAAACTAAACTAAATGAGGCAATAACAGACGCAATCTTCCCACAGGGATATCAGATCCTGAGGAAAGATAGAAGGAGCAGGGGGAGGAGGAGGGTCGCACTGCTCGTAAGGAACCATTGGAGATTCAAGGAAATGGAAGAATTGGAAGTGTGTGGAGAAAGGGACTTTATAGTAGGTACCATCCAGTCTGGGGAGCACAAGATAGTCATTACAGTGATGTATAAACCACCCCAGAACTGCAGGAGGCCAGGAGAGGAATATGACGAGAATAACAGAGCAATGGTGGACATTTTGGCGGAGGTGGCAAGAAAAGTGCACATGAGCAGAGCGAAGTTACTGGTCATGGGCGATTTCAACCACAGGGAGATCGACTGGGAGAACCAGAACCACGTGGGGTCCAAAGATGATGGACATGGTAATGGAAAACCTGATGCACCAACATGTCAGAGACACGACCAGAGAGAGAGGAGGGGACGAACCAGCAAGGCTGGACCTTGTATTCACCTGAGCAGCTCAGATATCGAGGACATAACACACGAGAGCCCCCATGGAGCCAGCGACCATATGGTGCTGAGCTTTGAGTACATTGTAGAGCTACAGGTGGAGAGGGAAAACGGTACTGAAAGAGACAAACCAGACTTTAAAAGAGGGACTACAAGGGTATGAGGAATTTCCTGCAGGAGGTTCTGTGGGAAAGGGAAATGGAAGGACAGTCAGTAAATGAAATGATGGAATACGTAGCGGCAAAGTGCAAGGAGGCAGAGGAACGGTTTATACCCAAAGGAAAAGATTAAATGGGAAGACCAGAAAGAGCCCCTGGTTTACCCAAAGGTGCAGGGAGGCGAAGACTCAGAGTGTCAGAGAATGGAAAAGGTACAGAAGGCATAGAACCAAGTAAACAGAGAGATTAGTCGAAGAGCTAGAAACGAGTATGCACAGGTATGGAGGAGGCCCAGAAACAGTGCGAAAATGACATAGCATCGAAAGTCAAGTCTGACCCGAAACTGATGTACAGTCACATCATAAGGAAGACAACAGTCAAGGACCAGGTGATAAAGCTGAGGAGAAAGGATGGAGAACTCACAAGTAATGATCAAGAGGTATGTGAGGAGCTCAACTCGAGGTTTAAGGAAGTATTCACAGTGGAGGCAGAAAGGCAGCTGGGTAGACAGGATGGGGTGCGTCACCAACAAGGAATGTATCAAGTGCTGGAGGGCATACACACAACTGAGGGAAGGTGAAGCAGTTACTCAGTGACCTTGATACCTCAAAGGCGATGGGTCAGGGCAATATCTCCCGTGGGTCCTTCGGGAAGGAGCTGAGGTTCTGAGTGTGCCACTTACCATAATATTCAACACATGCCTTGAAACTGGGCAGCTACCTGAGATATGGAAAAAGGCCAACGTAGTCCACATCTTTAAAAAAGGAGACAGAAAAGAGGCACTAAATTATAGACCAGTGTCACTTACGTGTATAGTGTGCAAAGTCTTACAGAAAATCATCAGGAAAAGAATGGTGGAGCATCTGGAGCAGAACAGGATAATCAACGCCAGACAGCAGGAAGGCTTTCGACACAGTTCCTCATATGAGATTAGTAAAGAAGTTGGAAGACCAAGCGTGTATAACAGGAAGGGCACTGGAATGGATCAGGAATATCTCACAGGAGGCAACAACAGATCATGGTGCGTGATGAGGTATCACAGTGGGCGCCTGTGACGAGCGGTGTTCCGCAGGGTCAGTCCTAGGACCAGTGCTATTCTTGGTATATGTGAATGACATGACGGACGGGATAGACTCAGAGTGTCTCTGTTTGCAGATGATGTGAAATTAATGAGGAGAATAACATCGGATGAAGACCAAGCAGGACTTCAAAGAGACCTGGACAAGCTTGACATCTGGTGTAGCAACTGGCTTCTCGAATTTAACCCCACCAAATGCAAAGTCATGAGGATCGGAGAAGGGCAAAGAAGACCGCTGACAGAACAGGCTAGGTGGTCAAAGGCTACAAACCTCATCAAAATAGAAAGACCTTGGGGTGAGTATAACGCCAAGCACGTCTCCGGAAACACACATCAACCAGATAACCGGGGCAGCATATGGGCGACTGGCAAACCTAAGTTTAGCGTTCCGTTACCTTAACAAGGAATCGTTCAAGACACTGTACACCGTGTACGTCAGGCCCATACTAGAGTATGCAGCACCAGTCTGGAACCCACACCTGGTCAAGCACGTCAAGAAATTAGAGAAAGTGCTAAGGTTTGTGACAAGGCTAGTTCCACAGCTCAGGGGAATGCCATATGAAGAAAGGTTGAGGGAAATAGGACTAACAACACTGGAGGACAGTAGGGTTAGAGGAGACATGATAACGACATACAAAATACTGCAGGGAATCGACAAGGTAGATAGTGACAGGATGTTCCAGAGAGGGAACACAGAAACAAGGGGACACAACTGGAAGCTGAAGACTCAGATGAGTCAAAGGGATGTTAGGAAGCACTTCTTCAGCCATACAAACAAACAAACAAACAAATTTTATTTCATTGCAGATTGCAGATTACATAGGTAGCGGTAGTTACAATGTAAATTGAGTGCAAGGAGAGCCACTGACATGCCATGGCATTAGGGGCAGCTTATTCTAGTCCTTAAAGACTATGTACTTAATATTAGAGAAATTTATTGAGTTTATTCTAGTTAAAATTATTTTCAAAATTACAATATGATGAAATTTTACTGCTTAAATTATTATATAATGATATTAGATTGTTACAGGTGTTAAGATTCTTGAATGATAATATGGAATTGAGATTATCTTAAGGAAAATAACATTGAGCATTTTTGACATTAACTTATAATATGAGTAGGGGGTAACATAATAGTAACATATTATTAAAAATTGAGATTATCGTATAGGAAAGTAATAATGAGTATTTTTCAAAGTAGTTTATAGTATGATCATTTAGTTTTGGGTGAGTAGGTGGTTTTTGAGTTGAGTCTTAAATTGATTTTCAGACAATATTATCTTAATATTTACTGGTAATGAATTCAGATTCTGGGGCCCTTTATGTGCAAAGAATTTTTACATAGGTTGATATGAACACGGGGTATATCAAAAAGTGATCTGTGTCTTGTGTTGTGGTCATGGGTCCTATTAAAGTTGGTGAGGAGAATTTTGAGCAGAGGGTTTATAATAGAGTATAAAGTTTTATATATGTAGTAGGCACAAGAGTGAGTATGAATGTTCTTTACGGTGAGTAGTTTGAGACTTTTGAATATTGGTGGAGTATGTTGTCTAGAGTGGGAATTTGTTATCATTCTGACTGCGGCCTTTTGTTGTGTTATGAGTGGTCTAAGGTGATTTAACGTTGTTGATCCCCATGCACAGATTCCATAGGTGAGATACGGGTAGATAAGTGAATGATATAGTGCAAGGAGAGCTGATTGAGGTACATAATAGCGTATCTTTGATAATATGCCTACTGTCTTCGAGATTTTCTTGGAAATTTGTTGTATATGTGTTTGGAATTTAAGGCTACTGTCAAGGTGGATTCCTAGGAATTTTCCCTCTGTGAGTCTTGTGATGGGTGTACCATTGAGTGTTATGTTAAGTGGAACATTTGTGGCTTTGCTTCCAAACTGTATGAAGTAGGTCTTGTCAGTATTGAGAGTAAGCTTGTTAGTCGTCATCCATGTTGATATTTTCTGTAATTCGGCATTAACAGTGTTGGCCAGTATAACTGGATTTGGGTGAGAGAAGACATATGTTGTGTCATCTGCAAATAAAATGAATGGGTTTGAGTAGTTGTGATGCATTCGGTAGGTCATTTATGTAAATGAGGAATAGGAGTGGCCCCAGGACACTTCCTTGAGGGACTCCGACTGTAATTTGTTGTGCGGAAGAGTTCGCTCCATTTGTGTACACGTATTGGCTTTTGTTGGTGAGGTATGACTTTAGGTAGTTGAGTGGGTGCCCCCTTATACCATAGTGTGCTAATTTTGTGAGCAGTAAATCATGGTCGACTGTATCAAAAGCTTTGCGTAGATCAATGAAGATTCCCAGTGGGACTTCTTTTTTCTCGAGTGCTGTATATATTAACTCCAACATGTGCATAATAGCATCGTTTGTGCTCTTGTTTGTCCTGAATCCAAATTGACAGGGGTTGAGTACATTGTGTGAGACGAGGTAGGAATGGATTTGTCTATGAATTAATTTTTCGAAGATTTTAGAAAGCAATGGTAAATTAGAAATTGGTCTATAATTATTCAGGTCTGTTTGATCACCTCCTTTGTGGATCGGAGTGACCCTAGCTATTTTGAGAATTGATGGAAAGGTAGAGGCTTCAATGGATTTATTGAATAGTGTTGCTATAATTGGTGACAGTACCTGTGAAGCTTTTTTGTACATAAAAGTTGGTAAGCTGTTTATGTCTCCTGCTTTGTTTTTAAGGGTGTTGATTATGAGCGAGACTTCAATTGGGTTGGTAGGAGCTAGGAATAGCGTATTAGGGTAGGTGTTTGTGAGGTAGTCTGTTGGACGGGTGTTTGAGCTTGGGATTTTACTCGCTAGATTCTTTCCTATGGTGGAGAAGAAAACATTAAGTCTGTTTGCTGTCTCAGTAGGTGAGAGTAGGGGTTCATCTGCTCTTGATAATTTGATGGTGTTGTTTTTCGTTATCTTATTATTTCCTAGAATTGCAGATAGAGTCTTCCAGGTCTTTTCATATCACCTTTTATGTTCTGGAGTCTGTTCTCATAATACAATTTTTGATCTTCTTATCAGGCTGGTAAGGATTGATGAGTAGCGTTTGGATTGTTCTCTGGTTATTAGACCCCTTCTGTATTGTTTTCATATTGGTGCCTTTTGTTAATGGATTTAAGGATGCTGGGTGTTAGCAGGGATTGTTAAGTCTCTTAGCTGTGATCTGTTTAGTTTTTTGGGCAATGTTTGTTATAGAGGTGGTGGGTTTTGTTAAGGAAATTCTTGATGCATTCATTAGTATCTGTATATGTTTCTAACTCATTATGCCAGAGTAGTTAGTAAGTGGAATAGTCTAGCGAACGATATAGTGGAGGCGGGAACCATACATAGTTTTAAGACAAGGTATGATAAAGCTCATGGAGCAAGGAGAGCAGAGACCCAGTAGCGGACAGCGAAGAGGCGGGGCCAGGAGCTGAGTCTCGACCCCTGCAACCACAATTAAGTGAGTACAATTAGGTGAGTACACACACCCCATCTTTAAAAAAGGGGCCAGGAAAGAGGCACTAAACTATAGACCGGTGTCACTTACGTGTATAGTGTGCAAAGTCTTGGAGAAAATCATCAGGAAAAGAATGGTGGAGCATCTGGAGCAGAACAAGATTAACAACGCAAGACAGCACGGATTCATGGAAGGCAAATCCTGTGTAACAAACCTCCTGGAGTTCTATGATAAAGTAACAGAGGTAAGGCAAGAGAGAGAAGGGTGGGTTGGCTGCATTTTCCTGGACTGCAGGAAGGCCATCCACACAGTTCCTCATATGAGATTAGTAAAGAAGTTGGAAGAACAAGCATGTATAACAGAAAGGGCACTGAAATGGATCAGGGAATACCTCACAGGGAGGCAACAACGGGTCATGGTGCGTGATGAGGTATCACAGTGGGCGCCTGTGACGAGCGGCGTACCGCAGGGGTCAGTCCTAGGAGCAGTGTTATTCTTGGTATATGTAAATGACATGACGGACGGGATACACTCAGAAGTGTCTCTGTTCGCAGATGATGTGAAATTAATGAGGAGAATCACATCGGAAGAGGACCAAGCAGGACTTCAAACAGACCTGGACAGGCTTGAGTACACTTAGGTGAGTATACACACACACACACACACACACACACACACACACACACACACACACACACACACACACACACACACACACACACACACACACTCACCATCATCTGCCACACTAAAGTAACCCTCTCAATTAAATATTTGCCAATTAAGGAAAGGAAAGCAAGAGGGCATCACCACACATTACCGTACCGGTGAAGCAGCAAAAGTTTTCACTGAAACTCCAACATTTTCAGAGCATAAACCATTTCAGTAACATGATCTCGGCACTGAAGTAGCTAATAAAATATTCCCTTTACAGCCTAATTGATGCAAATACGCATCGATGATTAAAAAGAAATATTCTTAAAAAATAAAAATATTTCTTTACGTATATCTGAGTCGCTGATTGGGCGTGAGCGTTCAGGTGTCCTGTCCTCCAATATTAATTAATTTCACCTGGACGCAGGTGTTCCATAAAGCTTATAAACTTTTCACGTGACAACATTTTATCCACAAAATAAAGATAATACAAGGGGGTTTTTGTTTATCACTTTAACTGTCCAGCTGAAGGACGATAGCAATGATTATTTTAAACACAATGATGGCAAAAATAATGAAATAAATGAATGTTTATAATAATATTGAAATGTATTGAAATAAATGTTAAATGTAATGTTGAAAAATTTATGAAATAAATTTTTATTATAAAATTGAAAAATATAATGAAATAAATTATATAAATGCTTAATATGATGATGCATAATGTTGAAATGAATGTTTAATATAATGTTGAAAAAAATAATGAAATAAATTTAATAAATGTTTTATATAATTCTGACAACAATTTTCTTTAGTTATGCATACAAACTTGACTGAATGACCCACACGGGTTTATCTCTTGTTTTAATTTATTGATAAGCAGAGAGAAATTCAGAAAGATAAACGATGGTAATCAATCAAAAGGAACCTTTAGGGTCGATGGAAATTGCGCAAGTTTTAATTGCGAGATGATCACCTTAGTTGTTGAACGACAGCTGGTGCACCCTTGCTGGGGTCCAGCTGCTGAACGACAGCTGGTGCACCGTTGCTACGTTCCAGTTGCTGAGCAACAGCTGCAATGCTGCTGTAAGGGGTCATTCCATGGCTTAAAATCAATAAATCCCATAATGTGTCTTACTTTGCTGCATATACACTTTACAGAGTACATACTCTACATCCAAACCTTACTTCTCCCAGTTCCAAAGTTCGTATTGCTTCCTTACTGCCGGAAAATCAGTGTCCTTCCCTACATCTCTTATATTCCTCTTGCCCATCACGGGACATTCGTAGTCAAGATCCTTGCTCTCTGAAATCCAGAAATGGTCTGTGCCTTAACCAGAAATACTCTCTGTTTAGATTTACATACAACTGCGTATTTCTTCCACGCCAAAGAATGTCTATGAATATACATTCGTGGGAATATTGGAACATGTTTGTATGCTCTTCCATGTAACGTTGGAACTCATTCCAGCTAAGAAATCTCCATGCTGTTTCATGTAGCATTGGTACTCACTTCAGCGAAGAAATCTCCTTGCATTGGTACTCGCTATCGGAGAACAAGTCTCCGTGCTCTCTAGTAAAGCATTGGAACTCATGGTTCAAAACGGAGTTCAGGGCCTTATGCTGCAGTTCCGACGATCGTAAAGTTAAATCTTTTACTGCCCTATTTGTAAACAAATAGTTCTATAGCATGCTGGCATATTCTGTAGTGCAATATTTATAGTATTATGTATTATTGTGGCATGTAATATTGTAACTTGGAATATTACAGCAAGTTTTTGTCAGTATATATTACTGTAGCATATAATGTTGCTCTAACATGTACTCTTTTAGTTTGTATTTTGGCTGCATGTATTATTACAAAAAAAATTTAATGTTTAATATTAAAACATGTATTAGTGTAATATGCATAATGCAGAATGTATTATAGAATCATGTATTATTGCAGCGTGCATTACTGTAGCTTGTATTAATGCAAAATGTGTTCTTATTGTATTATTGATACATGCATTAATGTAGCACGGTCTGTTGCAGTATGTATTACTATAGCATGTGTTATCGTGTCATGTATTAATGTAGCATGTATTACTCTAGCAAACATAACTGTCTTGTATTACTGTAGCAACTTTTAATTGTAGCATGTATAGCTGTGTCACGTATAATTGTAACCAAAATAACCGAGCCACGTATTAATGTAGCTTGTATGACTGAAGTATGTACTATTCAGTCTGTATTACCAGTTCCCAACACAGACGGGCTAAGGGCATCCGCTATTTTTTTTTTTATTCCAATAAAAAAGTGTCTTTTTCTCGCAAATGACTGGACAGATCTAGAAATTAACTTTTAATGGCTAGATAATGATAACGGAAATATTGATATAATATTTTCATGTCCATGAAAATATATGGGAGAGGCAGATAGCATAACCCACAGGAGACAGCAAGAAAGACAGGCTATCCAAGGTGCCTTAGATTTGGTCTGGATAGCCTGGGCTGGGAACGGGCCGCGCGGGCGGTGACTCCAGAAACATTCTACAGGTGATCGAGCTGTAAATACTGTAGAACAGGTCGCATCTAAATAAAATTATCAGTGTTTTCAATAAATAGTTAAAGATGGGTTAAAAACGCAGTTGAAATAAGCACGAACAGTATAAGTGATCAATATTTAGACTTAATTTTTAATAAGTTGCATATTGAGTCAGCGTTTCTTACATTAGTCACCGGACGTGAAGACGTTCCCGTCCTTTAGTATTTAGGTCTGTATAAATAAGAGCTCAGTTTTGGCTTTGATGTGACATTCATACAATAATATCTGAGAAAGTTAAAGTTAAGAAAATATTAGCGGAAATGCACAGTAATCTTCTTTTCTAAACATACAATATTCTTCGTTTTAAATGTGGAGATCCACTCTTTTATAATATATACGCAGATATTATACAAATGGCTTAGAAAACCGATACGTTGAAGAATGAGACACATTACTCAAGATTGATGGACTGAACACATCGATTCCAGGACAAGAGACTGATTACCTTAAATTCCTCCTCATCATCCATTTTTCTTTTCTGTTCTGAACTGAAGGAAACACTGGCTGGCGAAACGTTTTCACAATAAAGATTCCCAGATATTGCACAAGTGTCTCATTCTTCAATAAATATGCAGCTTTATTCCTTTTCTTTTAAATGCACATTCGGCATCTTTTTTTCATTAAATGTGTAGTCCTCTTCATTTTAAATAGAGTAAACCATCATTTATCAGAACAAACAGGAACAATAAATTTTTGACCATATCCCTTGACTATTATTTTTAAATATTCAATTATTAAAGATTTATTATCAAAAGCTCAATTCACTTTTTTATTTGTAGGTGAAAATCTGACTATGAATTCCGTGTTGCCACTGACATCAGGTCTTTTACCCCACAATTAATGCTTTCACTAAAATTTAATTTGAAAAAAAAAAATAATAATTTATTGAAAACGGCATTTCTCTCTTCCCTTTTGTATTCAACAATTGTTGTCGTAAATATTGTTCCAAACTCTGCATCATTTTATTATTTTTCAAATCAATTTTTTTTTTATATTTAGAGATTTGTTCCCTATAATTCCTCACATGATGATTACACTGGCCAACCGAAAAACATATATATATTCGTCTATTACCGAGGTAAACGAATGAGTTTCATATTAATAAGAATATACTGATTCCACAGCTGAAGCCAAGATTGACCCAGCATGCAGGACATCCCATAAATCTGAAGACATAGGTTTATATTCACAGAACGTGTTCAATGTGCCCACCATTATTATTGATGAAGGATGCAGACGAGATATCCAGTCAACATCTACACGGCGACGGGTATTAGACTGATGGTTTTACACGCGTCCATGACGCGCTCCCGCAAATGGTATTGTATAAGGATTGATGGTGTTACATTCCTCAAAGATGCGCTCGCGCAGTCTGTTAAATTCCTCAGAGACCTCTCTGCGACTTCAATTTTCTGCGAGTAGAAATATCTGGACTCGTCCTTCCTTACTCAGAGACATTAAGGGCGCCTGCAAAAACGAAAAAATATATACTGTATATATAAATTATTTATTTTACTCTATGGTTCCAGATTACTGGTACACTTTGTACATACAATCATCTCATGGTCAGGAAATATAATGTAAAGAGTATCTTTACTCATTCCGCCCCACTCTCATAGTTATAATGAGAATAATGATAATAATAATAATAATAATAATAATAATAATAATAATAATAATAATAATAATAATAATAATAATAATAATAATAATAATAATAATAATAATAATAAAAATAATAATAATAATAATAATAATAATAACAATATTACTTATTGTTATTATTATTATTATCATTATTATTATTATTATTATTATTATTATTATAGTAGTAGTAGTAGTAGTAGTAGTAGTAGTAGTAGTAGTAGTAGTAGTAGTAGTGATAGTAGTAGTAGTAGTGTTAAAATCATATATCCATATCTGCTGAAGTTGGTATCTGATTGAGGTCGATATCACAGATCCTTAACTATCTATGTTTTACTTTCCTTCGGTATCTTGAGGTTTATAAACATGCTCTCCAGTGTATCGTCAGGTTTGGATACATGATATTGAGTAACTCAATATCTGGATACATGTTATTTTCACAGTTAAGGTCACGGGTAGGTATTCAGAGTTATGTTTAAGGAAATTGTTCACATTTATATTAAGATGCTTATTAACTGCTAGGCTTCGCAATTATGTTCCCGGCTAAACGTTCGCAGTTAGGTTCATGGCCAGGCGTTCACGCTTATTTTCACTGGCAGAGGCTCAGTTATGGTCACGGCCAGTCGTTTACAGGTATGATCCCAACTCCAAAAATTTCAGAAGTACGTTGGAGGTTAAAGCCTGTGGCATGCTACGAGTATGTTACATTTTATTCGGAATATCAAACACTCCCATATAGGCTGCCTCCCGACCAGCGAACCAGGTGCTAAGTTTTTAACGATCAATAGGGGCCTCGTCATTACATCAGTACCTTGGTTCATCTGCCAGTCATAGCCAACCCCGCCAAAGCTGCGAAGCAATGCGGCCATACTACACCTGTGTTCGTAGTAAAGCCCCAAACACACTTAACTTTCATGTCGGACTTTCAACCCGTCCTTGGACGTCCTTGTCCTACCCCTCCTATCAACCCCACCCTCAGAATGTCAAATTTTCTTGCCCAACCCTTTCTACATAAAAGAACCATCGCCATCACACCGTCTTCTTTCTTTCACTCCACACATTGATCTCGAGCATGGCAAACACTGCCTCCAACTTCCTCCTTGCTGCGTCCTTCAAAGACATTGCTTCTGAACCATTATAAAAAACGGAGATGAGTTGGTTAATAACGTTTAAATATTGTATATTGTACATGGATCATTATTGATGCAAATGACCAACACACCATCAGTTATGAATGCTTCAACCCTTAAAAATAAGGATTAAAACGATATTTTAATGTATATAATACTAACTAATATACATATTCATATATATACGATATATATATATATATATATATATATATATATATATATATATATATATATATATATATATATATATATATATATATATATGTATATATATATATATATATATATATATATATATATATATATATATATATATATATATATATATATATATATATATATATATATATATATATATATATATATATATATATAATGTGAAAGAAGTATCCTTAATTTACACATCTTTCACATACATATTAAACAAACACAGTGACTTCAAGCGTCGTTTAGTAACACAATCGTTTACAAGACAATATTTTCATTCTTTTCCTAACTTTAGCCTCACACTCATCATGAATAAGACTTACAACGTTACAACGTAACCAGAACCGGGCATTATGCTGGGTGCTGGGAGTAAGGTGAGATGACTATGACACAAGCGAGTCACTCCACCTCCGGACTGGCTGCTGATGAAGATGCGACGTCAGAAGACACTCCCCATTATGGGGAGCCACAGCAAAATGATGAAGATGACCGACACCCTCTACCCAGGGAGCCAATGCCGGGTCACCATTTGGAGAAGACCCGGGCCGGATGTACCGGCGAACATACAACAACAATCCGGACTGGCATACCAGCTTTGAATGTGTTCTGGAAAACACTCACCGACAGACAACTCGACAGACTTGAGACACACCACGACTATTGGACTTCTTACCTTGATGACTCTATAAGACGCCCTTACAGTCTTGTAAATCTTTTCAAAGTTCTTTACGACCTTGTTCCTCCTCTTCGTTACACTTGATCTTCCAGCAATCTTGCTCTTCTAAATGCACTCTTCCTGTTTTAAAGCAATTACCATCTATGCTTTCTCAATCTTATATCTCTCCCACTCATCTTTAACAGGTATTGCCGTGGAGGGGCGTTCTCTATGCAGTTCAGTCAAGCGGCTTGCCTAGTGTCGTTTGGGGTCAACACAAAACTGACCTTTGCCGAAATTGCGCGATCGGTCTTGCAGTAGCTGGAAGGCTTAAAGCGGCAGCACATGACTTATATAAATGCCCTATTAATGCTTTACAATGCCTTGCTGTTGGGTTTAGCCCCGACTCTTTTCCTTTTTCTTTATTCTTTTCCTCTCTCCCATCTATTCTTCAACTATCCCCACTACCCCCTCACCCCTAGTGGGTTCTTACCTGTGAGTCCCTTCAGTTCAGTTCAGACTTACAACTTTTAAACAGCTTACCAAAAATCCCATACATATGCAACACTAACAGGAAAAAATGGTTACAATCACAATCATATTTTTTTTAAAGGGGTGGACCGGTAAGCCAGCGAGAGGGCTCGGTCAGGTGACCAAAAGCTCCAGCGGGAAGTCATTATATGACTAAGACCCTTGTCAAGAAACACCTGTCCTATTTCCTGACAAATCTTACCTAACACTGATTGGGATGCCCTGGGTAGCATCGAGCTCCCATAATTGTCATGCCCCAGGCAGGACCAACTGTCATCAATCATGATTCCTCATGTTTATCATGTTGTAGGCACCTCTGACCTGGTCCGTTCAGCATCAACCAGCATGCTGTAATACCCTGAGCAGCATGGATGTCTCATGACTCAGTGTAGTTTAATCAAGCTTAAAGTGATGTTTTGTGATAAGTAGCAAGGACGTCAGCAGGTGCTTGAATGTACTCTCTTATTGCACAGCAGCCACTGAATATATAATTTTATTTCAAAGCACCGCTGGATGTGCATGATACAGCACCACTCGATATGCAATCACGGTACAGCGCCATTGAAGGTACACTCTTACTGTACAGCACTATTAAACGTACACTTTCATCGTACAGAGGAAGTGAATGTACATATTTGTAGCAGAGGAACACTTTTGCAGTACAGGACTATCTGGTGTGCACTCTCATTGTACAGGAGCACACGGAGAGGCCATGTACTACAAATAGGAGTACCGTGCGTGCGCACTATATTACACGAGCAACAAATGTACATTCATGCAATACACTCTAGAAGCAGAGGTTGAAAAAATCCTGAAGTTGAAATGTTCATAAACATTGTGCTTTAATTTAGGTGAAGTATGATTACTTAGATCACGTTGTCTGGGGGAAAATATTGCCAGTACAGCGTGTAATTTCGCTGCCAGCACCGAGTTCAGTGAAGACTGTGACGCAGGTCACTCGGCATCTGTGTAATTCATGACGTGGTAACTACTGCTGGGACTCAGCACTTTATCTCGAGAATTACACCAGAATTACACCAGAATTACACCAGAATTACTTCAGAATTACAACAGCTGAAAGTGAATGCGCTTTCGTTCTGTCAGTTCGGTGCCCATGATGGCTTGAGTTCTTTCACGTGAATGCAGTAGTAGTAGTAATAATAATAATAATAATAATAATAATAATAATAATAATAATAATAATAATAATAATAATAATAATAATAATAATAATAATAATAATAATAATAATAATAATAATAATAATAATAACAATAATAATAACAACAATAATAATAACAATAATAATAATAATAATAATAATAATAATAATAATAATAATAATAACAATAATAATACTAATAATAATAATAATAATAATAATAATAACAAAAATAATAATAATAATAATAATAATAATAATAATAATAATAATAATAATAATAATAATAATAATAATAATAATAATAATAATAATAATAATAATAATAATTAATAATAATAATAATAATAATAATAATAATAATAATAATAATAATAATAATAATAATAATAATAATAATCTTAATAATTTGTCAGTTTAGAGATGCATTCATCCGCTCGTGTACACAAAGGTGAATCTTAATTCAAAAGTAATTTTCCCAATGTCCTGCGGATTTGTTAGTGTTGTCATTGTTGCGAATAAAAGACTCTGATGGTCCTTAGGCCTAGGATTTCAATGACGAATCTTACCTAACGTAGGGTCGTATGAACCCAGCGCTTCTTTTTTATTATAATAATAATAGGGTCGAATAAATTCCACACCCAGGATTTCGACGACCATCGGGTGACTCTCACATCCAAGATTTCGACGAACCTAGGGGCATATGAAACTTACACAAAGAATTTCGATGAAATGAATGCGCGGGTGTTGGCAAGAGGTGTGGCGTTAAAAGACAAAGAATCTAACACAAAGTGGGATTTGTCACAGTTGCTCTTTGCTGATGACACTGTGCTTTTGGGAGATTCTGAAGAGAAGTTGCAGAGGTTGGTGGATGAGTTTCGTAGGGTAGGGTATGTAAAAAGAAGAAAATTGAAAGTGAATATAGGAAAGAGTAAGGTGATGGGGAAAAAAAAAAAAGGTGACTAAAGATTGGATATCAGATTGGAGGGAGAGAGTATGGAGGAGGTCAATGTATTCAGATATTTAGGAGTGAA
Organism: Cherax destructor; assembly: GCA_009830355.1. Lineage (NCBI taxonomy): Eukaryota > Metazoa > Arthropoda > Malacostraca > Decapoda > Parastacidae > Cherax > Cherax destructor. Next base: position 16,568 of record WNWK01015003.1, read on the forward strand.
CGTGTCAGCAGATGGGTCTATGAAGGATGGGGTGAATCATAGAATTGATGAGGGGAAAAGGGTGAGTGGTGCACTTAGGAGTCTGTGGAGACAAAGAACTTTGTCCGTGGAAGCAAAGAGGGAAATGTATGAGAGTATATAGTTATACCAACATTCTTATATGGGTGTGAAGCATGGGTGGTGAATGTTGCAACAAGGAGAAGGCTGGAGGCAGTGGATATGTCATGTCTGAGGGCTATGTGTGGTGTGAATATAAAACAGATAATTCGTAGTTTGGAAATTTAGAGGAGGTGCGGGATTACCAAAACTATTATCCAGAGGGCTGAGGAGGGGTTGTTGATGGTTCGGACATGTAGAGAGAATGGAACGAAATAGAATGACTTCGAGAGTGTATAAATCTGCAGTGGAGGGAAAGCGGGGAAGGTTGGAGGGAGGGGGTAAAGGAGGTTTTGTGTGCGAGGGGCTTGGACTTCAAGCAAGCATGCGTGAGCGTATTTGATAGGAGTGAATAGAGACAAATGGTTTTTAGGACTTGACGTGCTGTTTCCCTGAATCCTGCCGGATTCAGGGAAACCGGCAGGCTGGACTTGAGTCCTGGAGATGGGAAGTACAGTGTCTGCACTCTGAAGGAAGGTGCTAATGTTGCAGTTTTATAACTCTAGTGTAAGCACGCCTCTGGCAAGAAAGTGATGGAGTAAATGATGATGAAAGTTTTTCTTCCTCGGGCCACCCTGCCTTGGTGGGAAACGGCCGATGTGTTAATAATAAAAAATAATAATAAAGGTCGTATGAACCTTATACCAAGGATTTCTATGATCCTTGGGTCATATGAACCCTACACTTAGCTTATGATGGCCCTAGGGTTCTATGTGTACTGCATCCTATTTTCGGTGGCTCTAGAGACCAGGGTTGCTCTAGAGACCAGGGTGGCTCTAGAGACCAGGGTTGCTCTAGAGACCAGGGTGGTTCTAGAGACCAGGGTGGCTCTAGAGACCAGGGTTGCTCTAGAGACCAGGGTGGCTCTAGAGACCAGGGTGGCTCTAGAGACCAGGGTTGCTCTAGAGACCAGGGTTGCTCTAGAGACCAGGGTTGCTCTAAAAAAATCGAAACACACTTGATTTTGCGCGTTTGGATTTTTTAGAGCGAGCCGCTTTGAGTTGATTTAGCACAAAATCTAGCGCTTTTTGGTAATATATTTTTTTTCGAAACTCATAAAATAACAACAACGCTTAATAATTAGTCTCACTAGGCAGTTTTATGAAGTTCCAGTTAGACATGTCCAGATCACGTTCAGTCATGACTCACCTAACTTGAGTGATAATGCTCTGGGTTGTGAACCTATGACCGTTTAACTATGTGAAACATCCATCACACAAGTTTGGCTTTTATTTAGACCCTCGCTTATGTTACTATTTTTCTGAACATTAATTTTACATCTTTTACCCTTATTTGCTCTGACTATTCATAATGAGCAAGGAACATACTCAGCATATCAGAGTGCAGTGGCTCAGTGACTGGAAATTCCAAAAAATGGTTAAGGAAAGTAGTGGACGATGACAAAATGTTTGGTTGCTTCTAAATTAAGTGAATTTGAAAGGCACAAAAATTCTGACAAGCACAAGAAAACTGAAGACCCATTCAGTACACAAAGACAGACAGTGCTTCAGTATGAAAGACAGAGGGAAATATGTCATCGTTCATTACTGAACATTGTACAAGAATGGTATACAATACCGACCAGATGAAATTAAGACACATGTGCAACATCTGGGTATCTTTATAGTAGACGTTTCGCCATCCAGTGGCTTTATCAATACAAAATTCTAGAACATAATTTGAAGAGAGTAGAACTATATACAAAAGATGAGGTAATCAGTCCCTCGGCCTTGGAGTTGGTGTGTTCAGCATCGTAGGTGAGGAGATTCTGAAGAACAGGTAAGGAGGCTTGACCTTAAATAGGCGACAGCTGATAGGGACGGATAGCAGACGAGGGCATAGTCACTGGTAGGCGGGATTTCCCTGTGGAAGTAAGTCATACCCAAAGAGAAGAGTTAGTTAGAGTAGTAGTCGTAGCCGTGAAGGTTATGTACATGTCCTCACATGTACATAAGGACATGTACATAACCTTCGTGAGAGTAATAGAGTGATGGTTGACACATTGGCTGAAGGGGCCAGAAGGGCTCATGCGAGTAGGGCGAAGCTACTGATCATGGGTGACTTCGACCACAAGGAAATCGATTGGGAGAACTTGGACCCACATATGGGCCAAGGAACGTGGAGGGCTAAGATGAAGGAGGTGGTACTGGAAAATTTAATTTACCAACACGTAATTGACACTACCAGAGAGAGAGAGGAGAGGATGAACCAGAGAGACTGGACCTAATATTCACCTTGAGTAGTGAAGATATTCAGGACATCACATATGAAAGACAGTGATCATGTGGTTTTAAGCTTCGAATACACAGTAGAGTTACAAGTGGAAGGGGAAGCAGAAAGGGCTGGACGAATGAAGCCAAACTACAAGAAAGGGGACTACGTTGGCATGAAGAACTTCCTGAAAGGGGTTCAGTGGGACATATAACTGGCAGGGAATTCAGTAAACGAGATGATAGAAAATGTGACAAAAATATTCAAGGAAGCTGAGGAGAAATTTGTACCCAAGAGTAACAGGAATAATGAAAAAGCCAGGATGAGCCCGTGGTTCACTCAAAGGTGCAGGGAGGCCAAAACCAAGTGTGCTAGGGAATGGAAGAAGTATAGAAGGCAAAGAACCAAGGAGAATAAGAAGAGCAGTCGTAGAGCCAGAAATTAATATGCACAGGTAAGAAGGAAGGTCTAACGACAATATGAAAATGACATAGCAGCGAAAGCCAAATCTGACCCAAAGCTGTTGTACAGCCACATCAGGAGGAAAACATCAGTCAGGGACCAGGTGATCAGGCGAAGGAAGGAAGGAGTAGACATCACAAGAAACGACCGCAAAGTATGTGAGGAACTCAACATGAGATTCAAAGAAGTGTTCACAGAGGAGACAGAAGGGATTCCAGAAAGACGGAGAGGTGGGGTACACCACCAAGTGTTGGACACAATACATGCAACCGAGGAAGAAGTGAAGAAGCTGCTGAATGAGTTAGATACCTCAAAGGCGATGGGGCCGGACAACATCTCTCCATGGGTCCTGAGAGAGGGAGCAGAGGCGCTATGTGTACGACTAACAACAATATTCAACACATCTATCGAAACAGGGAGATTACCTGAAGTATGGAAGACAGCAAATGTAGTCCCAATTTTAAAAAAAGGAGACACACATGAAGCACTAAACTACAGAACAGTGTCACTGACATGCATAGTATGCAAAGTCATGGAGAATATTATCAAGAGAAGAGTGGTGGAACACCTAGAAAGGAATGAGCTTATCAATGACGGCCAACACGGTTTCAGGGACGGGAAATCCTGTGTCACAAACCTACTGGAGTTCTATGACAGGGTGACAGCAGTAAGACAAGAGAGAGAGGGGTTCGTAGATTGCATTTTCTTGGACTGTAAGAAAGCGTTTGACACAGTTCCACACAAGAGATTAGTGCAAAAAGCTGGAGGACCAGGCAGGGATAACAGAAGAGGCACTCCAATGGATCAGGAAATACCTGTCAGGAAGACAGCAGCGAGTCATGGTACGTGGCGAGGTGTCAGAGTGGGCGCCGGTGACGAGTGGGGTTCCACAGGGGTCAGTCCTAGGACCGGTGCTGTTTCTGGTATTTGTGAAGGACATGACGGAAGGAATAGACTCCGAAGTGTCCTTGTTTGCAGATAATGTGAAGTTGATGAAAAGAATTCAATCGGACGAGGACAAGGCAGAACTACGAAGGGATCTGGACAGGCTGCAAACCTGGTCCAGAAATTGGTTCCTGGAGTTCAACCCCACCAAGTGCAAAGTCTTGAAGATTGGGGAAGGGCAAAGAAGACTGCAGACGGAGTACAGTCTAGGAAGCCAGAGACTACAAACCTCAATCAAGGAAAAAGATCTTGGGGTGAGTATAAGACCAGGCACATCTCCTGAGGCACACATCAACCAAATAACTGCTGCAGCATACGGGCGCCTAGCAAACCTATGAACAGCATTCCGACATCTTAATAAGGAATCGTTCAGGACCCTGTACACTGTGTACTTTAGGCCCATATTGGAGTATGCAGCACTAGTTTGGAACCCACACCTAGCCAAGCACGTAAAGAAACTAGAGAAAGTGCAAAGGTTTTCAACAAGACTATTCCCGGAACTAAGGGGTATGTCCTACGAGGAGAGGTTAAGGAAAATCGACCTAACGACACTGGAGGACAGGAGAGAAAGGTGGGACATGATAACAACATATAAAATACTGAGAGGAATTGACAAGGTGGACAGAGACAGAATGTTCCAGAGATGGGACACAGCAACAAGGGCACACAGTTGGAAGTTGAAGACTCACATGAATCACAGGGATATTAGGAAGTATTTCTTCAGTCACAGAGTGGTCGGGAAGTGGAATAGTTTAGGAAGCGATGTAGTGGAGGCAGATTCCATTCATAGGTTTAAGAAGAGGTATGATAAAGCTCATGGTGCAGGGAGAGTGACCCAGTAGAGGCCAGTGAAGAGGCGGGACCAGGAGCTATGACTCGACCCCTGCAACCACAACTAGGTGAGTAGAACTAGGTGAGTACACACACACACACACACACAAAGCCAGGAGAGATGGAGGGGATGTGATAACGACATATAAAATACTGAGAGGAATAGACAAGGTGGACAGAGACAGAATGTTCCAGAGATGGGACACAGCAACAAGGGGACACAGTTGGAAGTGGAAGACTCAGATGAACCACAGGGATGTTAGGAAGTATTTCTTCAGTCACAGAGTGGTCGGGAAGTGGAATAGTCTGGGAAGTGATGTAGTGGAGGCAGGATCCATACATAGCTTTAAGGAGAGGTATGATAAAGCTCATGGAGCGGTTAGAGTGACCGAGTAGCGGCCAGTGAAGAGGCGGGGCCAGGAGCTGTGACTCGACCCCTGGAACCACAACAACTATGTGAGTATACACACAAACACACACACACATAGGAAACACTTCGAAATTTTCCACCCCGCCGGGAATTGAACCCGGGCCCTCCGTGCAGGAAGCGAGAGCTTTAGCCACTAGGCCAGTGTGTGTGTGTGTAACTAAAGAAAGTGTAGTTAACTCTTGTCAGTAATAACTCACATTGAGACAGAAACTCAGAAGATTAATTGGTGTGTATATTTCGACCCTCTGCTGAGGTCCTCTTCAGTATATTCACTAATGGAAGGAGAACATGAATTTGTTTGAAGGTTCTTCTTTCGTTTGCATATCAGCTGAAAAGGACCCCAACAGTGGGTCGAAATATACCGTCCAATTAATATTCTGAGTTTCTGTCTCCATGAGCTTACTATTTCTGAGTACACACACACACACACACACACACACACACACACACACACACACACACACAATATATATATATATATATATATATATATATATATATATATATATATATATATATATATATATATATATATATATACTATATATGTATAGACATGTATCCCTCACACCTCGGTACTGATATGCATCTTATATCAAAATGTATCTCTTAAATCTTTTGTACCATATTTTAAAAATCATACCATTGTAAAAAAGTGGGGTGTATGGAAGTGTTTGAAATGGTGGAGATCAATTTTAATAATATTTAACACATAGCTTTGCATGTTAAATGATTTAAATGATATACAGTTTGTGAAAACTTGTTGAGCAAGTGTGTTGAGCAATGTGTTGAGCAAGTGTGTTGAGCAAGTGTGTTGAGCAAGTGTGTTGAGCAGTTACAAGTGTGTTGAGCAAGTGTGTTGAGCAAGTGTTGAGCAAGTGTGTTGAGCAAGTGTGTTGAGCAAGTGTGTTGAGCAAGTGTGTTGAGCAATGATGTTGAGCAAGTGTGTTGAGCAAGTGTGTTGAGCAAGTGTGTTGAGCAAGTGTGTTGAGCAAGTGTGTTGAGCAAGTGTGTTGAGCAAGTGTGTTGAGCAAGTGTGTTGAGCAAGTGTGTTGAGCAAGTGTGTTGAGCAAGTGTGTTGAGCAAGTGTGTTGAGCAAGTGTTTGAGCAAGTGTGTTGAGCAAGTGTGTTGAGCAAGTTGAGTGTTGAGCAAGTGTGTTGAGCAAGTGTGTTGAGCAGTGTGTTGAGCAGTGTTTAGCAAGTGTTTGACAAGTGTGTTGACAAGTTACATATGTGTTGGCAGTTTGTTGACAAGTATTTTGAGCAGTGTTGAGCAACGTGGTTGAGCATTTGTTGAGCAAGTTTTGAGCAGTTAGCAATGTACATTCTTAAACTTTCCTCGTGTCTCTCAGCACGAGAAGAATTTTGCTAATAACAATGGTTTTTTTTAGGTCGCAGCTTTTGTTTCCGACAAACAATATCAGTTTCCCCACAACCCTGGTGAGCTTTGCACAAAAGTTACATCCAGACAGAATGTACATTTCATCCAAAACTTTTCCTCGTGTCTCTCTCTACACGAGAAGAATTTGCTAAAAAAAAAAAAAAGGTGTAAAAGCCGTTTTTTATATATTTGTGTGGAGTTTTAGGATGTAAATTTCAGGGACAAAAATAAAAAACAGGGTATACGTTTTTGTAGCGCCTTGTAGAGATCACCGATTTAGAGTCGAGTTGTACAAGCTGCACTCTGTATATATATATATATATATATATATATATATATATATATATATATATATATATATATATATATATATATATATATACACTGTGGAGTGTGTATCTCTCTGTAAATATAGTCTGAGAGTTTAATGTCTATTTAATGAATTAAAATATCGTTGACTGGTGATGAGGCAGACGTGAGATGCAGCTTTACTGACCCTCGTGTACTCGATAATTTTATAAACCAACCATCAGTATGTATACACATCGATAGATGTGTATACACATCGATAGATGTGTATCACTCGGTGTATATTCAGAGAAGTGTGTAACTCAGTGAATATACAACGTGAGGTGTGTATCTCTATGTATGAATATGATAATGGTATACAGTACCGACAAGACAATTAGTTAGGTATCTTTATTGCGAAATGCTTCGCTTACACAGTAGGCTTCTTCAGTCGAGTACAGAGGCAGCAGAAGCAGTAGAGATGTGAAGACGATGTAATCAGTCCATCACACTCGAAGACGCACTTTTGAGGTATTCAATCCCTCAGCCTTATTCATAATAAAAATTTGCATATTACTAAAGCAAAACGAATAATCTCTTAGATGATACAGATACTTATTCCAAACTTTAACAAGAATATTTCAGAATCAATTAATATTAACTTTAACAAAGCAATAAAACGACTACTGAAAGACAAAAATGAACTAATTAAAAAATTCATGACCATCAACCCATCATTTTCTTACAAATTATCCGGAAGGCTGGTAGATATATTAAGCCCAATTGTTGTCAAAGTTTCAAACTTTAGTGTTAAAAACAACATTGATTTATTTGATAAATTAAGCACCATGAATGATTTAAATAATTACAATATGGTTAGTTTTGGTGTCACTTCGTTGTTTACAAAAGTTTCAGTAGATGATTTATTACGTTTCCAATCTGAAAACTTCGGTAATTACGATTTAAAATTTAATGTACCAACAATCATTGAGCTTATTAAACTTTGCATTGTTGATACAAAGTTTGTGTTTAATGGAGAGTTTTATACTCATAATTTTGGTATGACTATGGGAAATCCTCTCTCATCAGACTGTTTAACAGAATCCTTTCCAGTAAACCTAAATGGTACATATACATTGATGATGTTTTATACCCAATGCCTGAGAATATAAATAGTTTAGTTCTTTCAATGATTTTAAATTAAAAAATATAGTAAATCAAGAAATAATTGTTCTTATGTGCACTATCATTTTTCACATCATGATAGAGTTAAGCTTTCTGTATTCTCATCAATGTTTTTGAAAGCTTTGCGGCCCAAAGTTCATAAATGAGGAAATTTTGAAAATTTATGCAAAACCGAATGATCTAAAATATCCAAGAAACAAAACTGATATATCTTTTTTAAATTGCCAGAAATACATTTTTCATTTCGAAAAAGGACAGACAAACCTTGATATACCTTCTTTACTTATGAATTTTAAAATCATAGAGTAAAAAAAATAATTATTAGAAATTCCCCAAAAAGGGCTGATGGATGTGTCTATAAGATTCCCTGTAAAAATTACAATAAAGTTTATTACAGTCAACCTGTAAAAAGCCTTGAACTAAGATCACAATATAAATATAGCATTAGAACTGGACAAAAGTCTAATGCTGTTTATTTATGTGAGAGATTTTAACCACCCAATTGATTTTCAAAAGGCCGAAATAGTTATACAAAGCAGATCTATGGTTGAGAGAAATGTAATCGAATAAAGTATAAAAAAATATAGTATTGATCTTAATATAATATTAGTTCAGGGTTATATAAATAATATTCATTCATAATTAATAGAATTTGTGAGGAATTTGAGCTATGCCTAACATGTCACCCATAAACTGTACTTTATATGTGACCTGTCTAAATCTTCGCTACACTCCCATACTCAGGGTTCTGGGTCAGGTGTCAGGTCATATATGAGGTGATATATCAGCCTTATAAGCCTTCTGCTGTCTTAATAGTTTTAGTTCCTAGATAATGTGGTTATTTTATATATTGTTACATCACCTGTGTACTGTGATGCTATTAAGAGAGAAAGATTTGTAAATGACACAATGGAACAAATGGATACAAACAGAAGAGTAAGTCTGCAAAAAATATCGCACCTTATACCCAGAATCAGAAGAAGGGTGGTGCTTTTAGGCCTTTTGATTTCATTAGGAAACTAAAAATACCTATGAACCGGTAGGAAAAAGGCTGTCTCCTGTAGCTATCCAGAAGATCTGGTTTTTAGAATGTGTAGTTGGATCAGGGCGAGCAGTTTAGTGGGTGATGATGGGTGGTGGATGGTGGAAGATGCACGGCAGTGCACCTTCCACTTTCCTGGTGATGGAGGAGTTTATGTTGGGATGGGTACTGCCCACCCTGACCATGAACCAACCTTTGAGACCAATCTCCAACCCAGTTGGGGGCACACCCCACGTTCCCAACTTGTCATCCAAGCTCATTCTAGGTGAGGGATGTAACATATCCTCCAACTTGTCCCCGCCCTTTCCCTTCTAAGTTCGCAACCTTCAACCCTCCACCAAACTCCTCCTATAGGATCAACCTCCAAACTCGTGCACCAATCCCCCAGGTATGCGGGAGGGTGCTTTCAGTCTTGCAATCCCCCAGTGAGGAAACGGGTGAATGAGAAAGGGGAAAGTAGCAGTGAGTGATCTGGTGAGAGTGGAATGGTGAGGGTGCAATAGAGCAGGGTAACCTGTGGACGGTAAGGAAAAAGAGAGGGTGAAAGCCACTTAATACTACTGATTAACCAGACATAGCCCAGTTGGCAGCAAAAGACGAAGATCATAAGGACATCAGGGAAACCGGATCGCGACCTGGAGGCCAAAAATCTGTAAACCCAGTCAATAAGCGCTGAGAGTTGATTTTCGAGAGTTGTGAATTGACTCCTGTCAACACAACAAGGTGAATACAAGGTGTATAATGTCTACACTGCTGGAAATATTGAGTTGTGGAGCCAGTGTTTAGAAACGCACTTTGTCTACCCTGAAACACTCGCGCTTTCTTCCTAGTAAACAACTAAGCCTGTAAATGTACCTTAAAGTAGGTCCCTACTTTTTTTTTTTACAAAGGGTTTGACAAGGTTAGGTTAAGGATCTTCCTCAAAGATTTTCGTTTATAAACCGAAAATGCTCATCCGATCGGTTTCAAACTCTATATGTTTGTGTACTGTAACTAGGGAAATATTCAGGCAACTATTAGCATGTGCAGGTGCACCTTCATCAATTTTATATAGATTTTTTCCAGATTTGGTTCCTGAGCGAAATTTGAGGAACACCTCTTCTGTCTTGTGTCCATTTTCAATACATGCGTATCATATTTAAAACAAAAGTTGAGAATGTTATTGAAATGTGCAGGTGGCAACTTGTCAATTTTATGCTTATTTTTTTTTTATTTTTTACTGTGAAATAACTTGAGTAAGTATATGTCTCTTCTGAACGATTTCAATCTTTAATGGGTTATGTACCTAACAGACTGGATGGTACACAATAAGTTTAATCTTTAAAATTTGCTAATTACCTATCATAGCTAATAAATTTGGAATGTTCGTGTTCTGAGCAATAACTGGAGAATGGTTCTTGTGATCAGCTTCAAACGTTTAGCTGGTCTAACTCAAAGAAAAATTTGCATTGCCAGTTTTATTAAATAAATGGGTTTCCTTACACTAAGTGAAGAATCCTCTCTTCAACGGTTCAGACCCTAAATGGTGGTATATTCTAATACTTTTTTTTTTTAATTGAAATGGGGCTGTGAAGCGGCCATTTTAATAATTTTGTTAAAAAATTTTTTTGAAAATTGAAATATATGTTTTATGTGATAATGTTTAAATACCTCATCCGAACAGCATCAAACCTTCATATCTGTCGCATCTTACCTAGAGAAAGCTTTGGATGTTTTTGGACTATGTATGTACCAATTTGCAAACATTACTGGCACCTCTCAGCTGTTCTTGTCTGGTAACTCACAGGTGGCACGCAAGTTCCAGTTGCTTACAAAAATGAAATACATTTTCTAATACCAGCTTTGAGAATTTGAGATGGAATTTAAATAAGAAAAGAAAACTGAGAAGCATTTAAAACACGCGTTTTCCTGCCGTTTATAAATTTCGTGAGTTTAATATTATATTTTCCTAAGTCTCTGTACCGGAGCCACTTATATTCTAAGGTACAATGGACGTCTCTTCCACCAAGGGTTCTCGTGTATGACTAGAGAATTCTTCAAATTTTCAAAGATAATGAACTATTACTACGAAAGTGGTCATGGAACTATTTCCCTGTACAGGTTCCCTCTTATCAGTTTTATGTAGACTTTTATCTATTTTGAATGATGTGAGATAACTTCATAAAAGACCTTCCGAACAACTTCAAACTTTCAATACTAGTTTATCCTTCTTTGAAGAATATTTTAATTGGAATTTGTGGATGCCACATTGCCAATATCGTTTTTGAAAGAGTGCTAATATATTCTGGGATATTGGTCTCTGCAATAATTAGAGAATGCCTCTTCTGAACGGCTTTAAACTTTCATTGTGGAATAGTCGAATCAGCTTGAGGTGTATACGTGCTAATTTACCACTTTGTAGATGAATAGTTCAGATAACCGACAAGTTGATAAATTAGACACATATGCAACACTTGGGTATCTTTACTGAGGAAACGTTTCACCACACAGTGGCTTCATCAGTCCAATACAAAGAAGGATCGTGAAGAACAGGAGGAATTTGAGGTAATCAGTCCCTCAGCCTTGAGTCGATGTTTTTTTCCAAGATTGATGGACTGACAACATCGATTCAAGGCTGAGGGACTAATTACCTCAAACTCCTCCTGTTCTTCACGATTCTTCTTTGTATTGGACTGATGAAGCCTCTGTGTGGCGAAACATTTCCTCAATAAAGATACCCAAGTGTTGCATATGTGTCTAATTTATAAATTTACCACTTTCATTGAAGAAACTGGGATAGTAGTTCCAATGAGATATCTTATGAATGCCTATTCTGACTGACTTAAAATCTTAAAATTTCTAAAACAGACAAAGTGATATTTGATTGTTTTACAAGCACTTAGAGAGAGCTGGGCTTATGGACAATGGAGATGTGTTTCTGGGATCGTACAACGACCGAAATGTATTTAGTTTTGAGTCTTGAGAATTTAATGATTTCTCTTTTGTACTTTGTTAGCGCAGACTAGCAATTTAGAATACCTACAAAGGAGGATGACAAAGTTGATCCCATGTATCAGAAATCTTCCCTATGAGGATAGACTGAGGGCCCTGAATCTACACTCTCTAGAAAGGCGTAGAATTAGGGATTATATGACTGAGGTGTATAAATGGAGAACAAGAATTAATAAAGGGGATGTAAATAGCGTGCTAAAAATATCTAGCCTAGACAGGACTCGAAGCAATGGTTTTAAGATGGAAAAAATCAGATTCAGGAAGAATATAGGAAAACACTGGCTTGTTAATAGAGTTGTGGATGAGTGGAACAAACTCCCGAGTACCGTCATAGTTTAAAAATAGTAGTTTTAAAAATAGGGTGGATAAATATATGAGTGGGTGTGAGTTGGACCTGACTAGCTTGTGCTACTGGGTCAGATGACGTGCTCTTCCCTTAAGTGAATGTGACTGACCTGACTTGGTTAAGGCATTGGTTTAAGCCGTTGGGAGAATTGGACCTGCCTCGTATGGGCCAGTAAGCCTGCTGCAGTGTTCATTCTTTCTTATGTTATTTTATCCTCATTGCCCTTCACTGTTAGTGAGCGCAGACACGCACATAAGCGTTGTGTTATTCACGCAAATGTAAACTTTGAAAATTAGGATCACAACAAAAATTTAAGTACTAAATATCACTAGTAAGAAGCTTATAATAAAGCGAAAAAAATATTTTCATAATTTTGATTTTAAAAACGAAACTCCGCCGTAGAATAAAAATATGAATACCAATGTTGAATTAAAACTAAAAATATTAATAATAATGTTGAATTAACAATAAAAATATGAATAACAGTGTTGAATTAACAATAAAAATATGAATAATAATGTTGAATTAACAATAAAAATATGAATAAAACTATTGAATTAACAATAAAAATATGAATAACAAAGTTGAATTAACAATAAAAATCTGAATAATAATGTTGAATTAACAATAAAAATATGAATAACAATGTTGAATTAACAATAAAATTATAAATAACAATGATGAATTAACAAAAAGATGTTCGGACACACGCCTAGGGTAGGCATATATTATTTTATAAAATGTTTATATATTTTTTTATTACAGAATGTAAACTTTTTTGGATTGGCTATAGTTTGTTTTCTCTTTAAGAACCAAAAGTACATAACAGGTGTGTCAAAAGTTTAGACTGTCCGTAATGCCATTGTAAACCCTCACTGTAAACTACCTATGTATACATATATACTTCATACAATATGTCAACCACATTGTAAACTTGCAAGGAAATAAAAAAAATGTGAATCTGAATCTGAAAAGTTGTAAATAAATTAATTATTATTCAATTAATATCAGTGTTATTTTAAAATTAAACGAATTTATATCTAATTTTAATGTTAACTTAATATTGGGGTGAATTATTGTGATTTTTCATTATATGAAGAAATGATCATATGATTTTGTCAGTATATTTGGATTTTTTTTTATTTTGTATAAATAAAATACTAGTGGTGTTTAATTGCAGTCCCTTTAAACATTTTTATGTTTTAATTATAAACAAAGAACAAATAACACTAATAAAGAATTTCGTATATAATCCAGCACTTCGACACACCTCTGCGTTACAACATAATAATAAGACACATTTAAAATCTTCTCATATCCCATGTAATATATATCTCAAAGCAAAGCATAAAAATGCCACCACTCTAAAACTTGCAAACATAATCGTACAAAACATTACAACTGATACCACACGTCACTCTATGACATCTATCTTCTCAGTCCAGCAACAAAGCGATATTACCATTTAAACCATACACAGCCATACAAAGATAACAGTAAACAAAGTAAGATAGGCATCAACATTACATTGACAAAAAAACCTACCTTGCTGGGAACTGCTTGTGTGGTGAAAATAAAAGTAAAAATGTCAATATATATGCAAAAGCCATAGATAACCTATCAGAAAAACCTTTTGAAACTTACTACCGTGTAGTTGTGAATTCAAATAGTGGATAATATAAATGTTACAGGATCAACAACCTTTTAATTGCATGGGGATTACAGTCTTTGTACCTCTGTAGACATTAATTAAGAACAACATACTTAACCAATACATATGCCAGCTGCCCAAAGACATGACATCCTCCGTCACTCATCCAACGACATCCAAAACACCATATGCCTATATCAAAACAGTAGTACAATTTTCAGTCACCATTATTTTCCACAAAATTGGCACCCAGTATCGCACATCACAGTGCAATCTAACACTACAGGTTGGTAAAGCAAATCACGTGCAGGAATTAATTCACCAACTCCCTAGCTGCAGGCTTCAATACGTAACCTATCAGAGTTAGCACAAATTTGTTTCTAGTCATTCAACGAATAGCCGAGCTCAACTGGCGCAATATTCTGAGGTGCTACCATATAATACAAATATGGAATATATATTTTCTGAAGTTCCCGGTGAAACACACACACATCTTCAGCTCAGAACATCCACTCACACTTTCTCTCTCACGACTAAACCCGAAGACCGTAGCTTGATTCTTCTTAAACTTTTATATTGTGAAAGCATATATATCAGAAACAGTACGAGTGCCCTGCAGCACAGTGTATACATAGAATGTACACACACACACACACACACACACACACACACACACACACACACACACATGTATAGTGTGCAAAGTCCTGGAGAAAATCATCAGGAAAAGAATGGTGGAGCACCTCGAGCTGAACAGGATAATAAACACCAGACAGCACGGATTCCGGGAAGGCAAATCCTGTGTAACAAACCTCCTAGAGTTCAATGATAAAGTAACAGAGGTAAGGCAAGAGAGAGAAGGGTGGGTTGATTGCATTTTCCTGGACTGCAGGAAGGCCTTCGACACAGTTCCTCACATGAGATTAGTAAAGAAGTTGGAAGAACAAGCATGTATAACAAGAAGGGCACTGGAATGGATCAGGGAATACCTCACAGGGAGGCAACAACGGGTCATGGTGCGTGATGAGGTATCACAGTGGGCGCCTGTGACGAGCGGCGTACCGCAGGGGTCAGTCCTAGGACCAGTGTTATTCTTGGTATATGTAAATGACATGACGGATGGGATAGACTCAGAAGTGTCTCTGTTCGCAGATGATGTGAAATTAATGAGGAGAATCACATCGGAAGAGGACCAAGCAGGACTTCAAACAGACCTGGACAAGCTTGACATCTGGTCTAGCAACTGGCTTCTCGAATTCAATCCCACCAAATACAAAGTCATGAAGATCGGAGAAGGGCAAAGAAGACCGCTGACAGAGTACAGGCTAGGCGGACAAAGGCTACAAACCTCGGCAAAGGAGAAAGACCTTGGGGTGAGTATAACGCCAAGCACGTCTCCGGAGGCACACATCAACCAGATAACTGCGGCAGCATATGGGCGACTGGCAAACCTAAGATTAGCGTTCCGTTACCTTAACAAGGAATCGTTCAATACACTGTACACCGTGTACGTCAGGCCCATACTAGAATATGCAGCACCAGTCGGGAACCCACACCTGGTCAAGCACGTAAAGAAACTAGAGAAAGTGCAAGGTTTGCGACAAGGTTAGTTCCACAACTCAGGGGTCCGTCCTATGAAGAAAGGTTGAGGGAATAGGACTAACAACACTGGAGGAAAGAAGGGTCAGAGGAGACATGATAACGACATACAAAATACTGCGGGAATCGACAAGGTAGACAGTGACAGGATGTTCCAGAGAGGGAACACAGAAACAAGGGGACACAACTGGAAGCTGAAGACTCAGATGAGTCAAAGGTATGTTAGGAAGCATTTCTTCAGCCACAGAGTAGTCAGGAAGTGGAATAGTCTAGAGAAAGATATAGTGGAGGCAGGAACCATACATGGTTTAAGACGAGGTATGATAAAGCTCATGGAGCAGGGAGAGCAGAGACCCAGTAGCGGACAACGAAGAGGCGGGGCCAGGAGCTGAGTCTCGACCCTGCAACCACATAGTGAGTACACACACACACACACACACACCAAAATATATATATATATATATATATATATATATATATATATATATATATATATATATATATATATATATATATATATATATATATATATATATATATGTCGTCCGATTAGGTAAAACTTGCGATTTTGGCTTAAATAGCAACGCTCACCTTGCCACATAAGACAAGTGAAAATTTGTGTATGCAATAATTTCCCAAAATCATTCTGAACATAACGAAAAAATATATTTCATTGTGTTTGTTTATTATTAAATTAATGTTAACGTATCTAAAATATATTTAGTTGGGTTAGGCTAAATTAAATTGAGCTTGTTTTGATAAGGTTAGGTAGGTTTTCAAAGTTTCTCTTGGTACAAAATTATAAATTCTTACATTAACATAAATTAAAAATGTATATTTAAACGTATAAGAGAAAATTTTAGAAAGGACTTAATTTTAGATGAGTTCTTGCTAATTGACCAGTTTTACCTAATCGGCACGAATATATATATATATGTCGTGCCGATTAATAAATTCTGATTTGCTTAAATAGCAACGCTCACCTTGCCATATATGACAAGCGATAATTTGTGTATGCAATAATTTCGCCAAAATCATTCTGAACATAACGAAAAAAAAATATTTCATTGTGTTTGTTTATTATTAAATTAATGTTAACGTATCTAAAATATATTTAGTTGGGTTAGCTAAATTAAATTGCGCTTGTTGTAATAAGGTTAGGTAGGTTTTCAAAGTTTCTCTTGGTACAAAATTATAAATTCTTACATTAACATAAATGAAAAAAATATCTTTAAACGTATAAGAAAAATTTTAGAAAGGACTTAATTTTAGATGAGTTCTTGCTAATTGACCAGTTTACCTAATCGCACGACATATATATATATATATATATATATATATATATATATATATATATATATATATATATATATATATATATGTCATGATATCTTGTATATATTTCATCTCTTTGATAATACGACCTTGCTAGTATCTTCGTTATTAGCTAAATCGAAGCTACTGGATCTTGGTATTATTATCCTATTCACCCTTCATCATAACTCAGTATTATTTTACCACTACGGTATATATTTAATATATCTGGCTGAGTGTTATAGGTAAAGCATGACTGCCAGTTCACAGTTCACTCATGTTTGGTCGTGACGTCACGAGTTGGCGCCAAATAGTTATATCACTTGATCCGACGTGACTTGTGGGGCACTAGGATTTGTTTAGTAGAGTCTCACTTGACTTAGCAGAGAGAGAGCACCTATTCTCTGATACTGAGCCATTCTTACGCCATTATCTAGCCTGGACTTGGGAATAGCAGCCACTTGATCATTGGATTTTGATTGTGTTTACTGTTAAGCCAGAACTGTTCTACTGAGTGATACCCAGTGAATTATTGTTGAAAATACGGCCAGTCAGAAACCATATTTGTGTTTATCGTGCATTGTAGTATTTTCTTATTGTACTTCATTAATACTGAAGATTCAATGTTTAAGAATTTTTAACTTCCTTTAGAAATTAAAGGAACCTAAACAGTGTATATATATTTATAGCATAATTATCAAACAAAAGCTAATTCTAGTTTAATTAAATTAAATCGATTTTTGTTTGAAGTTTCCATTTCCTATTTGATACAACACAAGGAAGGAATATTGATCTATATTACGAGTTAAAAAGCACTCTATACTTTGCCCACTCGTAATAAAATATATATATATATATATATATATATATATATATATATATATATATATATATATATATATATATATATATATATATATATATATATATATATATATATGTATGTATATATGCAAGACAACCACTATGAAAAAATAGAGGAATTTCAAGCGCTTTCGTGACTACTCACATTATCAAGGAACTATATATATAAAATATATATATATATATATATATATATATATATATATATATATATATATATATATATATATATATAATATATATATAATGTCGTACCGATTAGGTAAAACTGGTCAATTAGCAAGAACTCATCTAAAATTAAGTCCTTTCTAAAAAAATTCTTATACGCTTAAAGATATATTTTTTCCATTTATGTTAATGTAAGAATTTATAATTTTGTACCAAAAGAAACTTTGAAAACCTACCGAACCTTATTACAACAAGCGCAATTTAATTTAGCCTAACATAACTAAATATATTTTAGATACGTTAACATTAATTTAATAATAAACAAACACAATGAAATATATTTTTTTGTTATGTTCAGAATGATTTGGCGAAATTATTGCATACACAAATTTTCACTTGTCTTATATGGCAAGAAGAGTGTTGCTATTTAAGCCAAAATGCAAGTTTTACCTAATCAGCACGACATATATATATATATATATATATATATATATATATATATATATATATATATATATATATATATATATTATATATAAATTACTTATCCAGGTCTGGGGTGGGGGGACTGGCAACTGAGTGGAGGGGGCTGTTAGGGCTTTAAACTAGAAATAGTTAGTGGTATGGGTTTTGGGGGAAAACAGAGAAGTCCCATGTAGTAATATTATAAGTTGTAGGAGAACTAGTAATAGGCAGAATAAGTGGATAGGGAAACTAGTGACACTAGATGACAAGGACATAATAGGTATAGTGGAAAAACAGAGATGAGCAGGAAGGGTAAAGAGAAAGGAGGGTCTCTAAATATATATTACACCAATAGTCGTAGTGCTAGGAATAAGATGGACGAGTTGAGATTAGTTGCAAGTACGGGTAATATTGATGTTTTGCAATAACTGAGACATGGTTTAATATGAAAATCGGGACTTCCTGCCGAATGTCACATTCAGGGTTTAAATTGTTCCAAGTAGACAGAAGTAGGGAAAGGGGGTGGGGTGGCACTCTATGTCCGTGATCATTTAAATTGTTGCATAAAACGGGTATAAAAGTCTGGAATAACATACAGAGTCTGTCTGGATAGAATTTCAGAGGGTGTGAAATTGATTTTAGGCGTGATTTACCGTCCCCAAACTTAAATAGGAACAAGGAGACTACTTTGGGAGGAAATTGTTAAGGCCACAAGGCACGATAACATAATAATTTAGGGGACTTTAACTTTAGTCAGATTGATTGGAATTTCTGACAGGAATTTAGAATCTAACGACTTTTAGAAGTAGTTCAGGATTGCTTTTTGAAGCAGTTTGTAACAGAACCTACAAGGGGAAATAACCTACTTGACTTGGTTCTGGCAAGCAAGGAAACCCTTGTTAATAATTTAGAAATTACAGAGGAACTCGGCCAAGTGACCACAAGTCAATTACCTTTAGCATTGAATGGATGTATGATAGTAGGGATAATTCAGTAATGGTCCCAGATTTTCGCTTAGCAGATTATAATGGACTTAGAGAACATTTATCAACTGTGGACTGGGGTGAAGAAGAGAGGTATCAATATGACAGTTTTCTTAACACTATACAGGCTGCCCAAAGAACATTTATCCCGTATAAAGAAATTAGATCAAGTAGAAATGACCCAAAATGGATGAATAATAGGCTCAAATATCTTTTAGGGCAGAAGAAAGGAATTTATAGGCGCATAAAAGAGGTGAGGGTCATCTTATAAATCAGTATACTGACATTAAGGGGGACGTTAAAAGGGAATAGAAAAGCTAAACGGGACTATGAAATTAAAGTTGCTAGGATTCAAAAACTAACCCAAAAGTTTTTCCAGGTTTATAGAACAAAAGTTAGGGATAAGATAGGTCCTTAAAAATAACTTTGGGCATCTTACTGACAAGGAGAATGATATGTCCCTCTATTTTTAATAATTATTTTCCTCGGTTTTCACACAGGAAGACATAAATAATATCCCAGTAATTAATTTTTACAGAGGCCCAGAAGAAGATAAATTATGTAATATCACAGTCACTAGCGAAATGATTATGAAACAGCTGGACCACTGAAACAAAATAAATCGCCGGGTCCTGATGAGCTTTTTGAAAGGGGTTTCTTAAGGAATGCAAATGGAACTCTGTGAACCAATATCTAACTTTTTTAATTTATCTCTTCAAACAGGTGTAGTGTCTGATATGTGGAAGATGGCTAATGCAATTCCTATTTTTAAAGCAGGGGACAAGTCACTACCGTCAAACTACCGCCCAATAAGCCTGACCTCAATTGTAGGCAAATTACTAGAGTCAATTATAGCTGATATTATTAGAAGCCATCTTGATAACCATAATTTGATTAATGATACCCAGCATGGATTCACGAGGGCCGTTCCTGCCTATCTAATTTATTAACCTTCTTCAGTAAAGCTTTTGAGGCTGTTGATCACGATAAAGAATTCGATATTGTTTATTTAGACTTTAGTAAGGCTTTGATAAGAGTACCCACCAGAGACTGTTAAAGAAAGTGGCAGCTCATGGCATTGGGGAAAAGTGCTGTCATGGATCGAGTCATGGCTCACCAATAGGAAGCAGAGAGTGTGCATAAATGGGGTTAAACCGAATGGGGACTTGTAAAATGGTGTTCCACAGGGATCAGTCTTAGGCCCATTGTTATTTATAATATATATCAATGACCTTGATGAGGGAATTACTAGTGATATGAGCAAATTCGCCGACGACACGAAGATAGGTAGGATAATTGATTCAAACATAGATGTCATAGAACTTCAGGAAGATTTAGACAAACTTAATTCGTGGTCAGAAAAGTGGCAGATGCAGTTCAATGTAGATAAATGCAAGGTTCTGAACTCGGGAGGTCCATAACCCAAGCACTTATAAGTTAAATAAGTAGAACTTAGCCATACAGATTGCGAGAAGGACTTGGGGGTGATGGAAGCAGCAACCTTAAACCAAGACAGCAATGCCTAAGCGTACGTAATAAGGCAAATAGATTACTGGGATTTATATCAAGAAGTGTTAGCAACAGAAGTCCAGAGGTTATATTACAGCTTTATACATCATTAGTAAGGTCTCACCTAGATTACGCAGCTCAGTTCTGGTCTCCATATTACAGAATGGACATAAATTGTTAGAAAACATTCAGCGTAGAATGACTAAAATTAATACATAGCATTAGAAATCTTCCTTACGAAGAAAGATTGAAGACCCTAAAATTACATTCACTTGTAAGACGTAGAATGAGGGGACATGATCGAGGTATACAAGTGGAAAAAGGGTATTAACAAAGGGGATATAAATAAGGTCTTGAGGATATCCTCCAAGAGAGAACCCGCAATAATGGATTCAAGTTAGATAAGTTTAGATTTAGAAAGGATATAGGAAAGTATTGGTTTGGAAATAGGGTGTTGATGAGTGGAACAGTCTGCCTAGTAGGTTATTGAAGCTAGGACCTTGGGTAGTTTCAAATTTAGGTTGGATAAATTCATGAGTGAGAGGGGTTGGATTTGAGTGGGACTCGCGCATGAGTGGGTAGAATTGTCAAAGCTTATTTTTGGGTAGCATTGAAAATTGGGTTGAGCAAATATTCTGTTAGTGGGACGGATTGTGAAGGACCTGCCTAGTATGGGCCAACAGGCCTGCTGCAGTGTCTCCTTTCTTATGTTTCATGTTCTTATATATGAAGACAAACTTTTGAAAATAGAAGAATTTCCCGTATAATATCAGGAACTATAGAAGGAAACATCCGCTTTAAAAGACTACACCTCAATTTACACTAACAAAAACTAGCGTAACAACCACGACTCTGTAAGAATATAAAAGGACGAAACTTTCCCAAATTAGTCCAATTTTAAAATTCTTCCAAATTTTATTAAAAAATGAACCAAATTATATAAACCAAAGAAAATAAATTTTAAACGTTTATAAACAGATCATTATATTTCTCAACCGGATTAGAAAAATTTCAGCATTTTAAAACAATTGATGGGTAAAGTCTCTACATGAAAAAGAGCATTAGAATATTTTCTTTATGTTGTTTTAATCTTAGTTCAAGACTTTTACCAGTTTGACCATAATAAACTTTATCGCATATTTTACAGGGAATCTTATAGACACATCCTCAGCATTTTGGGGGAATTTTTTTTCAAAAGTCTTTTTTCTGTATCAAGATTTTTAAATACAACTTTGATATTAAAATTCTTAAGAAAGGAAGGCATATCAACAAGTTTTCATGGTAAGGGGGAACCAAACATATTTTTGGTTGAATAAGGTTGGTTGTCCCTTGGATTGTAAAAAATATTCTTAGCTATTTTAAAAGATTTATCAATTATGATTCTTGGGTATTTTAAATCATTAGCTATTTCATAAATTTTAGAGATTTCTTCATCTATGAACTCTGGACTACAAATACGTAAAGCTCTCAAAACATTGAAGAAAAACCGACACTTTAACTCTATCTTGATGTGAAGAGTAATAGTGTACATAGAACAATTATTTGTAGGTTTTCTGTAAATTTTGAATTTAAAATCAATGTTACCCTTAATAATAAACACATCTAGGAAGGGCAATGAGTATTTACTTCGAATTCAACAGTAAAATTTATAGAATGAGCTAAGTTATTTAATTTAACAAGGAAATGGTTTATGTCTACATCTTTAGGCATAAGGCACAAAATATCATCAACATATCTATACCACTTAGCTCTATTGGGAAGGATAGTGTTAAGCAATCTTGTTTCGAAAAATTCCATATATAAGTTACTAAGAACAGGTGAAAGAGGATTTCCCATTGCCATACCAAACTTCTGAGTGTAAAACTCATCATTAAATACAAATTTTGCATCAACAATACAAAGTTTAATGATAGTAGGAACTGGCAATGGTAAATCATAATTAACCAGTTCTTCAGATAAGAATCTTAGTAAATCATCAACTGGAACTTTTGTAAACAAGGAGGTAACATCTAAACTAACCATATTGAAATCATTTAAATCAGTCAAGGTGCTTAATTTATCAACTAAATCTAAATTGTTTTTAACATTAAAATTAGAAATTTTTCCAACAATTGGGCTCAAAATATCAACAAGCTATTTAGAAAGTTTATAAGAAACTGAACCTATAGAGCTAATAATTGGTCTAACAGGATTACCAGGTTTGTGTGTTTTTATTAATCCATACATATAAGGTAAAGATGGATTAGTGAAAGTAAATTTTTTAATTAATTCATCTTTGCCCTTCAATAAATGTTTTATTGTTTTATTGAAATTGCTGTTAACAGTTTCTAGGATTCTTTCTAAGTTTAGAATAGGTTTCAAAATCATCTAGGAGGTTATTAATTTTATCTTGGTAATCGGTTTCTTTCATAATTACAATTGCATTTATTTTATCTGCTTTAGTAAGACGCAAATTTTTATTATTCAAAAGTGAATCATAAGACTTAAAAAATCTTTGAGGGCAATTGGGAATACTTTGTTTTAACATAGAGCTATATACCATCCCCTTACTAATATTAATTTCATCAGTAGATAAATCAGAGGATTTTTCTAAATTACATTTCTAATTTTAATGTTAAAAACAATTTAGATTTAGTTGATAAATTAAGCACCTTGACTGATTTAAATTATTTCAATATGGTTAGTTTTGATGTTACCCTTGTTACAAAAGTTCCAGTTGATGATTTACTAAGATTCTTTTCTGAAGAACTGGTTAATTATGATTTACCATTCCAGTTCCCACTATCATTAAACTTATTAAACTTTGTATTGTTGATGCAAAATTTGTATTTAATGATGAGTTTTACACTCGAAGTTTGGTATGGCAATGGGAAATCCTCTTTCACCTGTTCTTAGTAACTTATATATGGAATTTTTGAAACAAGATTGCTTAACACTATCCTTCCCAATAGAGCTAAGTGGTATAGATATGTTGATGATATTTTGTGCCTTATGCCTAAAGATGTGACATAAACCATTTCCTTGTTAAATTAAATAACTTAGCTCATTCTATAAATTTTACTGTTGAATTCAAGTAAATAACTCATTGCCTTCTAGATGTGTTTATTATTAAGGGTAACATTGATTTTAAATTCAAAATTTACAGAAAACCTACAAATAATTGTTCCTATGTACACTATTACCCTTTACATCAAGATAGAGTTAAAGTGTCGGTTTTTTCTTCAATGTTTTTTAGAGCTTTACGTATTTGTAGTCCAGAGTTCATAGATGAAGAAATCTCTAAAATTTATGAAATAGCTAATGATTTAAAATAACCCAAAATCATAATGATAAATCTTTTAAAATAGCTAAGAATACTTTAATTTAAAAAAGGGGAAACCAACCTTATTCAACCAAAAATGTTGGTTCTCCTTACCATGAAAAAATTTTGATATGCTTCCTTTCTTAAGAATTTTAATATCAAAGTTGTATTTAAAAATCTTGATACAGTAAAAGACTTTTGATAAAAATTTCCAAAATGCTGACGGATGTGTCTATAAGATTCCCTTAAAATTTGCGATAAAGTTTATTATGGTCAAACTGGTAAAAATCTTGAACTAAGATTAAAACAACATAAATATAGCATTAGAACTGGACAAGATTCTAATGCTCTATTTATTCATGTGAGACTTTAAAACCCTCCAATTGATTTTCAAAAGCTGAGAAGGTTGTATCAAGAAGTCCATGGTTGAGAGAAATATAATAGAATCATGTTTCATTAAAAGCAGTTTTTAAAATAATATGAATATTTCTTTGGTTTATATAAATTGGATTCATTTATAATTAATAAAATTTGGGAAGAATTTAATGATAAATTGGACTAATCTTTAAATTTTTAGGAAGAGTTTCAGGTCCTTTCTTATGTTCCTCTTCACAGAGTCGTGCGATGTTACGCTACTGTGAGGTGTTGTCTTTGTTAGTGTAATGTGACTGTGAGGTGAGTCTTTCCCCTTATAGCCTTCTTTGGGATGTTTCCTTTTATAGTTCCTTGATAATGTGAGTAGTCACGAAAGCGTTTGGAATTCTTCTATTTTTTCATAGTGGTTGTCTTGCATATTTTGATATCACCTGTTTACTGTGATCTTTTGCATATATATATATATATATATATATATATATATATATATATATATATATATATATATATTTTTTTTTTTTTGTCGTCGATTAGGTAAACTTGCGATTTTGGTTTAAAATAGCAACGCTCACCTTGCCATATAAGACAAGTGAAAATTTGTGTATGCAATAATTTCCCCAAAAAATCATTCTGAACCTAACGAAAAAATATAGTTGATTGTGTTTGTGTATTATTAAATTATTGTAAACGTATCTAAAATATATTTAGTTGGGTTAGGCTAAATTAAATTGCGCTTGTTGTAATAAGGTTGGTAGGTTTTCAAAGTTTCTCTTGATACAAAATTATAAATTCTTACATTAACATAAATGAAAAAAATATATCTTTAAACGTATAAGAGGAAATTTTAGAAAGGACTTAATTTTAAATGAGTTCTTGCTAATTGGCCAGTTTTACCTAATCGGCACAATATATATATATATATATATATATATATATATATATATATATATATATATATATATATATATATATATATAATATAAAAATTTATTCCTGGAGATGGGAAGTACAGTGCCGGCACTCTGAAGGAGGGGTCATAATGTTGCAGTTTTGTAGCTGTAGTGTAGGCAAGACAGTGATGGAGTGAGTGATTATGAAAGTTTTTTTTTGTCGGGCCAACCTGCCTTGGTGGGAAACGGCCTATGTGTTAATAACATATATATATATATATATATATATATATATATATATATATATATATATATATATATATATATATATATATATATATATATATATATATATATATATATATATATATATATATATATATATATATATATATATATATATATATATATTTATTATAAAATATATTAAATATATATTATTATATAAAAATAATTATATATAAAATTCTGCATTAGAAAACATTAAAGAAAAAACCCAAAAAATTAAGTTTTTTTAAAAATTTTTTAACGTATTAAAATATATTTTTATTTAGGTTAATAAAATTTAAATTTTTGTACAAGGGAAACTTTGAAACCATCCAACCTTATTACAACAAGCGCAATATAATTCTTTAAAATATTTTAGATACGTTAACATTTAATAATAAACAAACCAATTAAATTATTTTTCGTTATGTTCAGAATGATTTTGGAGTATTGATAAACAAAATTTTTACTTGCTTATATGAAGATGAGCTTTGCTATTTAGCAAAAGTTTTACCTAATCGGCATGACATATATATATATATATATATATATATATATATATATATATATATATATATATATATATATATATATATATATATATGTCGTGCCGATTAGGTAAAACTACGATTTTGGCTTAAATAGCAACGCTCTTCTGCCCTATAAAGACAAGTGAAAATTTTGTATGCAATATTCGCAAATCATTCTGAATAACGAAAAATATATTTCTTGTTTTGTTTTATTAAATTAATGTTAACGTATCTAAATATTTGTTGGGTAGCCAAATTAAATTGCGCTTGTTAATAAGGTTAGGAGGTTTCAAATTTTTTAATACAAAATTATAAATATACATTAACATAAATGAAAAAATAATCTTTAAAGGTAAAGAGAAAATTTTAGAAAGGACTTAATTTTAGATGAGTTCTTGCTAATTGACCAGTTTACTAATCGCACATATTTTTTTATATATATATATATATATATATAAAATATATATATATATATATATATATATATATATATATATATATATATATATATATATATATATATATATATATACAAAAAATGGAGGGAATATTGTGAGGGAAATTTTTAAATGTTGATGAAGATAGGGAAGCTGTGATTTCGTGTATAGGTCAATGAGGGAAAAACATCTTGTAGGAGTTAGGAAGAACCAGTTGTGAGTGTGGGGAAGTGGGTAGAATAAAAGGATTAAGACAGCTGTAATCGATGGGATAAAGATAAAAATGCTAAAGGCATGTGGGGATATATTTTTGGAGTGGTTGGTGCTATTATTTAATAAATGTATGGAAGATTGTAAGGTACCAAAGGGATTGGCAGAGAGCATGTATAGTTCCTTTGTATGAAGGTAAAGGGGACAAAAAGAGTGAAAAAATTTTTTGGGGAATAAGTCTGTTGATTATACCTGGTAAAGTGTATGATAGAGTCATATTGAAAGAATTAAGAGTAAGACGGGGAGAAGGATAGCAGATGAACTAGGATGCTTTAGGAAAGGAAGGTGGTGTGTAGACCAAGTGTTTACAGTGAAACATATAGGTGAACACTATTTAAATAAGGGCCCCGGACACTTATTGTGTTGTCTCTCATTGTACTGTTGGCGCCCCTGCCGAGTCTTTTGTTTTCATAGGAGTGATTTTCGTGTAAAGGTTTGGTACCAATCCTCCAGGACCTTCCAAGTGTATATTATCATGTATCTCTCTCGCCTGCGTTCAGGAATAATATCAAGGACCTTCAACCGTTCCCAGTAATTTAGGTGCCTTATCGTACATATATGTGCATGAAAGTTCTTTATACACTCTCCAGGTCCAATGTCGCCAGCCTTAAAGAGGGCCGTTAGCGTACAGCAGTATTCCAGCCTAGAAAAACAGGTGAATTAAAAGAATCATCATGGGCGTGGCATCCGTAGTTTTGAAGGTTCTCATTATCCATCCTATCATTTTCCTAGCAGATGCGGTAGATAAATTGTTGTGTACTTTGAAGGCGAGATCCTCTGACATTATTACTCCCAGGTCCTTCACATTACTTTTTCGCTCCATTGTATGGTTAGAATTTGTCGTTTTCCCCTGATACATTTTAATTTCCTCAAGTTTTCCATATCTGAGAAGTTGAAATTTCTCCCCGTTGAACTTCATTTTGTTTTGAGAGGCCCTTTTGAAGATTTGGTGATGTCCGCTTGAGTCTTGCAGTGTCTTCGATGGAGGTCACTGCCATGGCAATCAGTGTCATCTGCAAAGGAAGAAATGGCGCTATGGCTTACATCTCTGTCTATGTCAGACATGAGGATGAGGAAAATATAAATAGCGAGTACTGTGCCTGGGAACAGAGCTTTTCAGTATCTCAGACTTTATCAGTTTACTATTTTGTGTTCTATTTGTCAGGAAGCTATGATCCATCTACCAACTTTTCCTGTTATTACTTTATCACGCATTTTGTGCGCTATTTCACCATAGTCACATTTGTAGAAAGCTTTTGCAAATCTGTGTATACACATCTGTATTTTGTTTATCCTCTGCAGCATCAGGACCTTGTCATAGGGTCCAGTAGCTGGGACAGGCAGGAACGACCTGCTCTAAACCCGTGTTGCCCTGGGTTGGTAATTGATGGGTATCTAGGTGGTTGGCGATCTTTCTTCTTAGAACCCTCTCAAAGATTTTTATGATATGGGATATTAGTGCTATCGGTCTGTAGTTCTTTCAATTGCTTTACTGCCACCTTTGTAGAGTAAGGCTATATCTGTTGTTTTTAGTGTGTGTGGTATGACCCTTGTGTCCATGCTCTCTCCCATAGAATGCTGAAGGCGCGACAGGCGCTTCTTGCAATTCTTGATGAACACGGAGTTTCAAGAGTCTGGGCCAGGGGCAGAGTGCATGGCATGTCACTTTTGCGTTTTCAAAGTCTTGTGGAGTTAGGATAACATCCGAGATTTTTGAGATGACCCAATTCTGGGTTTCGTTCATAAAGAATTCATTTGGATTGTCGACCCTTAGTCTGGGCAGCCCTCGCTGAACACTGAGTCTATTGGGACTTTAATATATCACTGATTTCTTGGCAGTCATCTGTGTATGTCCCATCTCGCCTAAGTAGGGGCCCAATTTGGATGTTGTTTTTCCCTTTTGATTTGGCATAAAAGAAGAAGTATTTTTTTTTTTAAATTTCCGTTATGGCTTTTAGTTCTTCCTGCGATTCTTGTCTCCTTTAAGATTCCTTCAGCTTAAGTTCGATATTTGCAATTTCATTGACCAGTGCCTCCTTCGTATTTCAGATATATTGGCACCTCTCACCAGATCTGTGATTCTTCGCCGTCGTCTGTATAGGAAGAGTCTCTCTTCTAGTTTACATCTTCTCTTTCTTTTCTTTATGGAATGTGCCTTGAGCAGATCTCAAGAACCCAGAGTTTATTTTTTCTATGAAAGGTTCGGATCCGTGTTGTTTAGGATATCTTCCCACTTGTTTTATTTAGGACATGGTTGACTTGTTCCCATTGTATGTTTTTTTTGTTGAAATGAAATTTATGAAGACATTCCATGATTGATCACATTTGCTGGTCAGGGCCCTGTGCATACATGTCTGTACCTCTATTATGCTGTGATCTGAGTGTATTGTCTTTGATCGTTGTTGTTAGTCACTTAAAACGGTGAAAGTTACTTTAAGGTGAAACTTCATAACATATATTACATATAAAACCATGTTCAAATCTATTCGTTCCTTCAGATTAAAACAGTGGCACGAGATGTGACTTATGATCATAATTTCTTGATATTTAATGAAAAGCGTCTTTTATTAATCTGGTTATTTACAGGCTAATCACCCGTTAAGGGGTGAAGAGACACAGGTACTGGTGAAGAGCTCACGATTCAAGGAACTGTAGAAATTATTTCTTGAAGCAAAACTGGCCAGTCCTACCTGTCCCATTTAACAGGATTTGTATGACCCTTACGGATTTAGCTCATCCGAATAATAATAGTAATAATAATAAATGAAAACAACAACAACAACAATATTAATAATAATAATAATAATAATAATAATAATTTTAAGAAGAAGAAGAAGAAGAAGAAGAAGAAGAAGAAGAAGAAGAAGAAGAGAAAGAAGAAGAAGAAGAAGAAGAAAGAAAGAAGAAGAAGAAGAAGAAGAAGAAGATTATTATTATTTTTTATTATTACTATTAAAAGTATTCAAATTCCTTTCACGTATACTATTAAAAAAATTCAGGGTGAACTCTTAGAAGAAAATCCTCTTTAAATATAATATGAGTCTGAGTGTGTATTAAGGATTATATGTTATGATTTTCGTTACTGCCATTGTTTGAAAAAATTATATATTTCACTCGTTCAAGGACCTGGTTTTTATGAGGAGTGAAGCATTAATGCTTGTGTGTGGGTTAAATATAGCACCAGATGGTTCTTGCATTTTGAGAGAGAGAGAAAGAGAGAAGAGAGAGCTTGGTGGTCACACTGAGGCTGTCTTCTGAGGCTCTTTGCCCCACTCTCAACGCCCTCCGACACTGCCGTCGTGGAAACGGAAGAAACTGTACAGCACCGCATTTGAGAAAGGGCATGGAATTTACGGAAGTGATG
Organism: Cherax destructor; assembly: GCA_009830355.1. Lineage (NCBI taxonomy): Eukaryota > Metazoa > Arthropoda > Malacostraca > Decapoda > Parastacidae > Cherax > Cherax destructor. Next base: position 46,823 of record WNWK01015003.1, read on the forward strand.
GGTGTTAATGTTTTTATCTTAACTATTTATGGCACTCTGTTGCCAATCATAGAATTGTATGTGCCATTGTTTCTATTTCTGTTAGGTAATGAGACACAAATGCAACTAACATAACATTTTATTGTGGCAACGTTTCGCTCTCCAGATGCTTGACAAAGCTCATGAAGAGCGAAACGTTGCCATAATAAAATGTCACATTAGCTGGATCTGTGTCCTTTTGCCTAACATTTTGTCGGTAATTCTACCATAATAATAACATAATAATAATAATAATCTTTATTTACTACAAGTACATGTAGAAGGTATACAGTCCTAGCTGACATCAAAGACATACTGCTATGTAGAAAGCCCCTTGTTATGCAGAGCATTTCGGGCAAATTAGGCAAATTTTGTCCCATGACGCGACCCACACCTGTCGACTAACACCAAGGTACCCATTTTAACTGATGGGTGAACATGGACAACCAGTGTAAGGAAACACGGCCGATGTTTCCACTCTTGCCGGGAATCGAAACCGGACCCTTAGCGTGTGAAGCGAGAGCTTTTGCCCCCAGGCCACGAATTCGTTGACTTCAGACCATACCACAGGTGGGGTTCTAGCCCGCGGTCACAGAGTCTCAAAACTCCAGACCGTCGCGTAAGCCACTGGGCCAGCTAGCTTCAATAAGATTCATCCAACTAGGTATATTTCTACACCATAGGAAGGTTAGCATAGGCACCACTGTGTCCACAAATGCAAGTTTTTACAGACGAATATCCCGCCTTCAACACCGGAGAGATATGGGTGGCCTTACTGTTATTACAAGGCCAATATTGTCAAGGTACCACACTTGGATTCATTCCTTGGAGAGCGAGAAGTGAGCTTCTACACAATAAGACGAGCAGCAAGCAGCAACTGTACCCTTCTCAAGAACATCACTTCATCTGAGATCATTTATTTCTAGGATGACTCAAGTCTGGAACATGTTCGTACAGCATAATAATATCAACGAAATAGTCAGTTGACCAAATGAAATTTCTGGCCAACAGATGGCTCCCGCTTCACTCTGTTTCCTATTTACATGTCTCATGGCAATAAAAAGGTTTAAAATGAGCTGAGGTAGGTAACAGCTCTTAGCTTGTAAATAAATGTAGAAATCCTTAACCTAACCTTTTAAAACCCCTGTGTAAAAGAGAGAGAGAGAGAGAGAGGAGAGCAGTAGTCTCTGTGTGCAAATGGATTGTATGCAGATGCCTGATTTGGGAAGTGTTGAAGCAATGGTTCCAACGAGGAAGTTGTGAGGAATGTTATGTTATGTGTCAAGCAGTTTGTATGTGTGTGTGTGTATGTGTATGTGTGTGTGTGTGTGTGTTTTGTATGTTGTGTGTGTGTGTGTGTGTGTGTGTGTGTGTGTGTGTGTGTGTGTGTGTGTGTGTGTGTGTGTGTGTGTGTGTGTGTGTGTGTGTGTGTGTGTGTGTGTGTGTGTGTGGAGAATAGGGAACAGTTGAATGAAGTAATAACTGAAGGAAAGGCTTGTGTAGCAGTGTCGCTGGATTATGAATATTCACTCTCGTGCATGTTTCCAGATTTTCTGGGAAAGATAATAAGAAAATAGATATTGGATATCTGGAAAGATTATTATTTTACAGAGAGCCTACACGGATTTAGGAGTGGGAAATCATGTTTTACGAACTTGCTGGAGTTTTATGACAGTCACAGAAATAAAAGAAAGACAGGGATGGGTGGACTGTATCTTCTTTGATTGCAAAATAGCATTTTGCACAGTATCCTACAAGAAATCAGTCCGGAATGGGAATGCTTAAGTAGGAATAGAAGGGAGACGCCAGTGATCGGAGAGTACCGGAAAGACACAAGACAGATTAACAGCAGTTAATGCATCAGGGAAGAGAGAGAGTAATAGCGAGGTCCTGGAAGGATTACTGCTGCTTCAAATGTATGTCAGTGACGTAATGTGTGTTTTGTAACGTTGTAAAATTTATGAGATATATAAGAATGGCAGAGGAGAGAGAAAAGAAAAGATCAAGAAAAGATCAAGCAAGTGGCTGATGGAGCTCAGTCTAAATTTATGCAAGGTGAAGTGGAGTGGATGACGTGAGAGCAGTGGAGTGGATGACATGAGAGCAGTGGAGTGGATGACATGAGAGCAGTGGAGTGGATGACATGAGAGCAGTGGAGGGTTGACGGAGAGCAGTGGAGTGGTTGACGTGAGAGGATGAGTGGGTGCATAGAGCAGGGAGGGTTTACGTGAAGGGGAGTGGAGTGGTTGACGTGGGAAAAGTGGGTGGATGACGTGAGGCAGTGGAGTGGATGACGTGAGAGCAGTGGATGGTTTACGTAGAGCAGTGGGTGGATGACGTGAGAGCAGGGGGTGATGAGGAGAGTGGAGGATGACCGGAGAGCAGTGGGGGGGGACGTGAGAGGTGGGGGATGACGTAAAGGGGAAAAAAAAAGTGGATGACGTGAACAGTGGAGTGGGTGACTGAGAGCAGTGGAGTGGTGACGTGAGAGCAGTGGAGTGGGCTACGGGG
>WNWK01015004.1:0-49345 GCA_009830355.1 Cherax destructor
CTCCTCCTGCTTTAGTATCGTACATATCGTAGAATCACTGAATCACTGAAGAAGGCATATTCTCCCCTCTCTCTTCCTCCTTCACTTTGGTACTTTGCTACGAGTTTTTTCTTGAATTCTATCGTGTTTCTCACCTTCTTTACCAAAAGGTTAGCACTAGGAGCTTTGGGCCCATGGAGGCTTATTTAGCAGTTGCAAGCATAAAAAGCAATGGATTATTATGAAATGTATTGTATGAACACGTGGGGTGATGGTCACTCGCCCATAATCAATGTCACAGTGACTGTGGTGGTCGGAGGCAGGCTGGCTTTGTTTATGGCCTGACGCTGGGAGAAGGGCCGGATGCGTACCATACCTCCACTGAATCTCAATAAAAATTATGAACCTTGAGTCTATTTTTCATTGAAAAAAGGCGCTGAAAGGCAAAATTCATGAAACACAATGCCACTGAAACTCAGGGTCCACTGTATATAAGTCCTATACGTACATACCTGTTATAAAGTTTAATTGATAAATTATGCACAATAAGTGGAGAATTATCACTTTCTCACTGATGGGAAGCACTTCACGGCTTCTCTTAGGCTTTGAACAACTGTCAGCTTCTCTACTTTTGTACTTTAGGGTCATTATCACGCAAAATCAAGAGATATTTTTGGGCCACAGTAAACCGTGGATAACTAAAACTGTGGATACCGAATCGGTGGATACGGGGGTTCTACTGTACAGGGTAATAACAACACTTGCAATATACTTTATTATTATGGGAATTCAAAATAAAATTTACAATGGGAGTGAAAATAATTGACTTTTTTTTATTTCAAATGTGATAATGTAAATTCAATTAATCCATTCCAGATACCCAAAAACATTAACAAAAAATACATTTTATAGAGAATAACTATAGTTTTACATACAGAAATCAATGAGAAAGAAATATAAAGCACTAATTTTAATGATAAATGAACATTACATACCTTTATTGAAGACTCTTGTTGGCATATGGAAGAAGGCAAGGAGGGGAGAGGGAGGAGAGTTTATTGTTTGGAAGGGGACTCCCCCTCCATAAGGACTTCAGATATCAAAGCCCTCTCTGGGGTTACTTCCCATCTTGGTCTTTTACTGGCACTAGGACCAGCTTGAGTCACTAGACCCCTGTAGCACAAAAAATCTGTCCAGAGAGGTCTGTTTCTGGTGTCTGTAAGATTTGCCTAAAATGGGACAAGACATTGTCATTGAACATGTTGCAGATACGGCTTGCAACAGCTTTGTTAAGGTGATATTTCTCCACAAAACTTTGCAACTCACTCCACTTTGCACACATGTGCTTAACCCTTTGGGGGTCCAAGATGTCTCTCTGAAACTCATTCTCAGGGTCCACGAATTTAAAAAAAAAATTATTTTTTCTTATGAAATGATAGAGAATCTTTTTCCGATCATAACGCCACAAATATTATGAAATTTTATCGAAAACTAATAGAATTATGCATTCGCGAAGTTAGCGGTATCCATGACATTTACGCATCGGCGATTTTGCCCACTTTGAGCCCTATTTTCGGCAAATTCCAATGTTTCAGTCTACTAAAAATATAGCTATTTCGCTAGAACTCCATTTCTTCTATCGATTGAGTACAAGAAACTGCCTATTTACCAATTTCAACTACCCAAAATAGTAGTCAGAAAATGGCAATTTGGCCAATTTCACACAAATTTCAAACAATGCCAATTTCAAAATAGGGTCCATAATAAACAAGGCAGACATTCCTGGCACTAAAATAATATCTCCTCTGTTCATTAGTCACGTCTCCAGGCCCCTCTTACATTACTTTTGCTTTCCATTTTGAATTTTTATTCTCACAAAAAATAGAAGATTTACTGTTATGTATACAACTGCATCATTGTAAAAATGGTATAATATCAGCGCACTTGTGCAAGAATATTAGACTCTCCAGTTGATGTGTATTGGATGCATGGTGTGATTTGTTTACTCTTGAACATCGGCCAAAATCGAACATTTTCGCTACTTTGCGCTCAGTTTCAAGGTACTTGTCATCGTGAAACCAGTCAAAATTATCTCTATTTCTGTAATATATCATCTATTCTATAAAATGTGACCAGGAAAACGAGAATACATCAATAAATACCATACGAAAATAGACTGCAAAGTCGCTGTTTTAAACCAAAAACATGGTCAGTTTTTTTTCCTCATTATGCACTGTGTGGTGCAGGAATTTTTTTATACTGCACAAACCCATTCTATCACATCTAGGCCTAACAGCCTGTTTCTGCTTGATTTGAGGGCGCTAGAATTTAGGCGTACTAGTACGTCAATAACCCCAGGGCGTAAGCCGTACTAGTACGACCAAAACCCCGAAAGGGTTAATCACTGAAGAAGGCACATTCTCCCCTATCTCTTCCTCCTCCTCTGAAGCAATATCCTCAGCTGCAGTCTGTTGCTGTTCCAGTTAAAGGTGTTGCAGCTCTTCCCTGTGGTCCTCCACCAACTCTTCCACATCCTGGCCACTCACATCCAACCCCATGGACTTCCCACTTTCATATTTTGCTATAAGTTCTTTCTTGAATTCTATCATATTTCTCACCTTCTTTACCAAAGGGCTGGCACTCTGAACTTTCTTTGGCTCCATGGTGGCTTATTTCAGTCAATAAACAATAAACAAGCACAAAAAACAATGGATGAATGTGTAGAGTATTCCTAACTCAACGAGAAAGAGACGTAGACTGAGTGTCATACGCGTGAGGAAGCAGCATCCCGGCGGGTGGATGCGTCTGATACCAATGATTTCCAAGCGGATGCACGAAATCCGGGGGGAAATTTTGGAGAAAAGTGCTCGATATCCAAATTGTACGATTTCCACACCGGCCGAAAACCGGGGGTCCACTGTATGTGTGTGTGTGTGTGTGTATACAGTGGACCCTTGAGTATCGGCTACCCTGAGTATCGGCTGACTAGTGTTTCGGTTGCTTTTTTCAGCCTGACTATCAGCCATTTCCCGAGTATCGGCCCACGTACCAGATCTGTCCGCCTGCCCGTGCTTGCGTGCCTCCCCGCGTAGGCGTCGTGAGCCAGTCTAGCTTTGTTTACCATAGAGTGAACATTACATTTCACAATAAATTCATTGTGTTTAGTGCTTGTTTATTGATTGTGACTGTGAAATAAGCCACCATGGGCCCAAAGAAACTTCATAGTAGCAGCCCTTTGGTAAAGAAAGTGACAAACACGATAGAATTGAAGAAAGAAATTGTAGCAAAGTACCAAAGTGGAGGAGGAAGAGAGAGGGAAGAATGTGTCTTATTCAGTGATTCACTGATTCTATGATATGTACGATACTAAAGCAGGAGGAGTCAATAAAGGCTACAGCACCAGCCAGCAATAAAGTGTAGCATTAACAGTGTAGCAAGTAAGTTAAGCAATTAAGCGATAGAAAAATGACGACATGAAACTTAACTCCATTGTTGTTTGAGGTAGTAATATAGAGGCACTGAGAACAATGCCGCCCTCTGCCACTATCTCTTGCAAGGCAAGTGTAAATATTTTTTATTTATAAAGTGTAAATATTTTTTATTTATAAAGTGTAAATATTTTTTATTTATAAAGTGTAAATATTTCTTATTTATAAATTAAAGTGTAAATATTTCTTATTTATAAATTAAAATGTAAACATTTCTTATTTATAAATTAAAGTGTAAATATTTCTTATTTATAAATTACGTACGTACATTGTTTTAGTATGAATTAGTGGTAGTAGCCTGCTGCCTCCACCACCAGCAGTATATGTACGGTCAGTGACCCTTATAAACCCAACAACAATAACACTACCGCCAGTTCCCTCATACATAATGACATATTTTATTCATTCTACAGTATATATCATGTTTCTATGTTATTAATATTGTTTATTATGTCATATTAGATGAATTGTGATAGATAAATAAGCCGTAGAGTTTATATTAGTGTCATATTGAAGGACTATCTTGTCCTGCCTCCAAACAAACTTTCCCGACTCTCATACGCCAACAAGAGTCTTCAATAAAGGTAAAACTTATTTAACTGTTCATTTATCCATTATAATTAGTGCTTTATACAGTGGTACCTCGAGTTACGATATTTTTTCGTTCGAGAATGCTGTTCAAGTGCCATTACCAAACGAATTTATCCCCATAATGAATAATGTAAAATAGACTAGTCCTTTTACACCCCCAAAAATATACTTACAAAAGCATTTAAAAAAATAAACTTACATAAAAGGGCGATTTTGGGGACCATCGTAACTCGAGGTACCTCTGTATTTATTTCTCATTGTTTACTGTATGTAAAATTATAATATTTATTCTTTAAAAAAATGAATTTTTGGTGAATATTTTTGGGTGGAAACGGATTAATTGTATTTACATTATTTCTTATGGGAAATATTAGTTCGACTTTTGGCCAGTTTGAGTCAAGGCCTAGCTCCTGGAACGGATTACGGCCAATACTCGGGGGTCCACTGTATATATATACAGTGGACCCCCGGTTAACGGCCTGCTCCAAACACTAACAATTATGTAAGTGTATTTTTGTAAGTGCTTTTGTAAGTGTATGTTTGGGGGTCCAAAAGGACTAATCTAATTTACATTATTCCTTATGTTAATAAATTTGTTCGGTAACGGCACTTGAACAGCATTCTGGAACAAATTATGGCCGTTAACCGGAGGTCCACTGTATATATATATACAGTGGTCCCTCGGTTTTCGTGTTTAATCCGTTCCTGTGGGATGCACTAAAACTGAAACACACGAAAACTGAAACCATTTTCCCCATAAGAAATAATGGAAATTCAATTAATCCGTTCCAAAAACCCAGAAGTTTGGAATTTTTTTTTTGGGGGGGCCTTAAAGATAGATTTACATGCACAAATGAATGAAATGAATGTGGCACTTGCCCTTACTGAAGACTGATGTTGCTGGATGGAAGAGAGGGAGGAGGGGAGAGGGAAGAGACCCTAATTTTTGGAAGGGGAATCCCCCTCCATAAGGACTCTAGGTACCAAGTCCTCATCTGGGGTCACTTCCCTTCTTTGTCTTTTAATCCCACTAGGACCAGCTTGAGAGTCACTGCACACCTGTGGCACTAAATACAGTGGACCCCCGAGTTTCGTAAACCCTGGAAATCGTACATTTATGTAAGTATAATATTGTAAGTGCTTGTGGAAAAGTATTTTTGGGGGTCTGAAATAGACTAACCTACGTTACATTTTTTCTTTAGGGGGTAAATTTGTTCGGTAATGGCACTTGAGCAGACTTCAGGAGTGAAGTTTTTACGAAACTCGGGGGTCCACTGTATCTCTCCAGAGAGCTCTGTGTCTGGCGGCTCTTTAAAATGTCCCTAAAATGGGACATGGCATTGTCATTGTAAAAGTAGCCAGCACGGATTGCAACATCTTTCTCAGGGTGATGTTCCTCCACAAATGATTGCACCCTACTCCACACTGCACAAATCTCCTTAATCTCTGAAGGCACCTTACATCTCTCTTCCTCCACTGAAGCAATTTCCTGAGTTGTCGTTTGATGTTGTTGCAGCTCAAGCTCTTGCAGCTCTTCAGTGGTTAGACCTTCATTGTGGTCCTCCACCAACTCTTCCACATCTTCGCCACTCACATCCAACCCCATGCAATTCCCCAATGCCACAATACTTTCCACAACTTCCATAGGCTTCTCAGGGTCAGCCCCAAACCCTTCAAAATCCCTCTCTGGGACACAATCTGGCCACAACTTTCTCCAAGCAGAGTTCATCATCCTGGAAGTCAATCCCTGCCAAGCTTTATCTATAAGGCCTATGCAATGGAAGATATCGAAGTGATCCTTCCAGAACTCTTTTTGGTCAATTTAATGTCATTGGTCACATCAAAGCACCTTAGAAACATTACTTTGGTGTACAGTTTTTTGAAGTTTGCAATGACCTGCTGGTCCATGGGCTGGATGAGAGGAGTGGTGTTAGGAGGCAAGAACTTCACTGTTACAAATTTGAAATCCTTAGACATTTGGTCTTTCAAGTCTTGAGGATGACCAGGAGCATTGTCCATTACCAGGAGGCACTTAAGTGGCAATTTATTGTCTAATAGATATTTCTTCCCACTGGGGCCAAACACTTGATTAAACCATTCCAGGAAAATTTCCCTAGTGACCCATGCCTTAGCATTAGACTTCCAAAACACACACAATTTACTCTTGTCAACACTGTAGTTCTTGAACACTCTAGGATTTTCAGAGTGATACTCCAGTAAAGGCTTCACTTTGAAATCCCCACTAGCGTTACCACACAACATTAGAGTTAGCCTGTCTTTCATAGGCTTGTGTCCTCGCATTGCCTTTTCCTCCTGCGTGATGTAGGTCCTCCTTGGCATTTTCTTTCAAAAGAGGCCTGTTTCGTCACAATTAAACATTTGTTGGGGTTTGAAATTTTCAGCCTCTATATATTTTTTAAAGTCGCGCACAAATTTTTCAGCCCCTTGTTTATCTGAAGTGGCACCCTCACCATGCCTTACAACACTGTGTATGCCAGTTCGCTTCTTAAATTTTTCAAACCAGCATTTGCTGGCCTTAAATTCATCATCATTATCACTGGTTCCAGGCATTTTCTTGACAAGATCGGTATGCAACTGCCTTGCTTTTTCACGTATGATGGATTGCACAACACTTTCACCCGCTAGCAGTTTTTGGTTTATCCACAGCAACAACAATTTCTCCATATTTTCTATTGTTTGTGATCTCTGTTTCGTTATTGTATTCACCCCTTTTGCAACATTAGCTTCAGTGATTGCTTTTCTCTTATACACAATGGAACCGATGGTTGTTGGGGCTTTCTTGTATATCCTGGCGAGCTCGGCAATACATACACCACTATCATATTTTTCTATTATTTCTTTCTTCAGTTCTATGGTGTTCCTCACTTTCTTTATCAAAGAAGTGGCACTAGGAGCTTTCTTTGGGCCCATGGTAGCTTATTTAGTAGTCACACACAATAATCAAGGCCCAAAAACAATGAATTGTTAATAAATGTTTTGTATAAACTCCTGGGGTGATGTTCACTCAAGCGTAAACAATGCTAGACTGCGTGACAATGTGCATGGGAGGTGCGTGGGTGGTGGCCTACGGCCTTTGTATGTGCGCGGCACTGGTGGACAGGTTCCGGACCAAGCACGAAAACGGAGGGAATCACACGAAAACAGAGGTAAATTTTCCACGAAAACTGAAACACACGAAAACAAAGATACACGAAAACGTAGGGACCACTGTATGTATATGTGTGTGTGTGTATGTATGTATGTATGTGTATATATATATATATATATATATATATACAGTGGTACCTCGAGTTACGATATTTTTTCGTTCGAGAATGCTGTTCAAGTGCCATTACCAAACGAATTTATCCCCATAAGGAATAATGTAAAATAGACTAGTCCTTTTACACCCCCAAAAATATACTTACAAAAGCATTTAAAAAAATAAACTTACATAAAAGGGCGATTTTGGGGACCATCGTAACTCGAGGTACCACTGTATATATATATATATATATATATATATATATATATATATACACACACACACAAATACACACACACACACACACACAGTGGTACCTCGGTTAACGATATTTTTTCATTCCAGAATGCTGTTCAAGTGCCATTACCAAACGAATTTATCCCCATTAGGAATAATGTAAAATAGACTAGTCCTTTTAGACCCCCGAAAAATACACTTACAAAAGCATTTAAAAAAATAAACTTACATAAAAGGGTGAGTTTGGGGACCATCGTTAACCGAGGTACCACTGTATACAGTAGGGCCCCACTTATACGGCAGGTTAGGTTCCAGGCTAGTGCCTTAAAGCAGACATCGCCGAAAAGAAGAACGCAATTTTTTTCCACTTGTAAATGCATATAAATGCCAGACAACAAGCTTACACTAACTTATATTAAGTTAGCAATAGCACTAGGCATTAAAAAACACAATTAAAAGTAAGATACACACAGAGTACACTTATTATTTACCTTAAAGTATTAACATTGATGTGTGAGAGGTGAGTGGCAGGGTATTGTCTAAAACAAGTAAAACATTAGAAGGAATATTCTTTTCCTTGCAGTAAGCCTCAACTGTAGGCTTAAAATAGTCTGTGAACCAATTTATGAAAAGATCAGTAGTCATCCAAGCTTTCAAATTGTATTTATAATAAACAGGGAGGCTACCTTTTGCATAGTTCTTTAGGGCCCTAGGATTCTCTGAGTGATATACTATCATAGGTTTTAACTTGCAATCCCCAGCAGCATTAGCTCCTAGCAAGAGTGTTAGCTGACACTCTTGGGTTATCCTGGGTTCTCTATACATATGCTGCTATATATGTAACTGTATTTGATGGCTATCTCAGCGATCAACATATACCTTGTTAGTACATAGCAGAATATGCATAGAGAACCTAGGATAACCCAAAAAAAGTCAGTTCACTCAGTTTAATCATTTCAAACTTGGCACTTAAAGTAAGAGGCTTACGACTCCTCTTTTTATCACAACTAAGCTTAGACGCCATAGTCAATGAGAGCCAACTAGTTAACGAAAGAGTAAACAAGAGAGAGAACGAGATACGGAGTTCAGACAAGGTAAAAAAACAAACTGAACAGGTAGTGGGCAATCACTCGGTCAGGCAAAATGAATGTGATTAATACATGTCCACTTTTGGTTTATTCACATACGTTTGTAAGAGTTTGTGAAACTTTTACCTCAAAATAATTTTTTTTATTATAACAATAATTACCTCACAATACAAATACTCTTACATTGTGTACAAGTTAGTACAGAATAAACAAACAGCAACACTCCGATTCTCATGCAACACACTATTTTTAGAGTTAATGATAGTATTATTATTATCATAATAAAAAAGAAGCGCTAAACCCACAAGGGTCATGAATAGCTATATATATAGAGTGAAGGCATATGAAAGGAATATTTTTCTACAGTTATCCCTCAGTGTTTGACTAGAGAAAACGTAATTCTTCCGACTCCTATAAAGTTGTTTGGTAAACAAATCTCATATTTGTCAATTTTTATTCTGTGGGTGTATGTATCATGTTAATATGCAATGTAACGTGTTTTTTAAATAATTTTGAAGAAAATACAGTGGTACCTCGACTTACGATATTTTTTCATTCCAGAATGCTGTTCAAGTGCCATTACCAAACGAATTTATCCCCATAAGGAATGATGTAAAATAGACTAGTCCTTTTAGACCCCCAAAATTACACTTACAAAAGCATTTAAAAAAATAAACTTACATAAAAGGGTGTGTTTGGGGACTATCGTAAGTCGAGGTACCACTGTACCATAGATGAATTAATGAAAATGTCTATATTAACATAAAATAAGACATTTAACCCTTTCGGGGTCGGTGCTGTACTAGTACGTTTTACGAGCAGGGGTTGGTGCCGTACTAGTACGCGTAAATTCTAGCGGCTTCAAATTAAGCGGGAAACAGCTGGTAGGCCTAGGGATGAGAGAATGGGTCTGCGTGGTCAGTGTGCGCAGTAGGAAAAAAATCGGGCACCCAGTGGTGCATTGTGGGAACACCATTTCAGTACACCTTCTCCACCATGCCTCGCAGCAAGAAACACCTTACTCCTCGGCGAATTGGGACACTTTTATTCATCAGTGACAGTTCTAACAGTGATGGGGGTGTTAGTGAAGGTGACTTTCAAGGTTTTGAGGCGGTTGTGACCGAAAATAGTGACCATAATACCGGTATAAGTGAGGAAAACCCCGACGACCCACAGCCGTCCACCTCTGGTGCTGTGGCGTCTTGTTCACGGCCAGTTGTACCAGAACGAAGGCGGAAACTCCTATTTTCTAATGTCCCAGACTCAGATGTGAGCAATGGCGATGATACTGATAGTGACTATGAACTCCAAGCCCTTCGAAATAGTTCCAGTAGCGCGAGTGAAGAGGAATATTCACCAGTGAAGCGTCAGTATATACGACGGTATATGCGCTCTGGTAGTGTGCCATATGCTCTTCCAAGGGTTAGGAGTACATCTCGGAGTACATCCCGTGGGCGTACAACAGGAAGTGATAGTGAAAATGATGATGATAGCGTTGCAATTGGTATGAGAAATGTGCATGCAACTGGTAGTGGTGGCGGTGGTGCGGCGTGCGAGGCACCAGCAGTGGACCATGCTGGCACCCACGCCGCTGACTCAGCTCAGTTACAACAAAGGCAACCCTCACCCACCCACCAACCCCCACAACCACAACCTCCACTTCTACAACCCCCACAACCACCTGTAAATATCCAGTACCCACCAGCAGACCGCACCTGGGATTGGCAGGAAGCTGACAATTTTATTCCCAATCCCCATCAGTTTGATGAAAGTCACAGTGGATTACGCCCATCTTGTCCACTTGGGAACAATGCCACTGAACTGGAATGTTTCCAGTTATTCTTTGACGAACCCCTGATAGACATTATTATCAGAGAAATTACACCATGGCAAACACGATTCTTTCACCAAAATCACGTCTACACCAGTGGAAGGAGACAACTGTGGCAGAGATGTATCTTTTCTTTGCCACAATAATGCTTATGCCGCATGTTTATAAACACCGTATCAAATCATATTGGTCAACAGACAGATTGATTGTAACACCAGCTTTCAGTGATATTATACCAGTGAATCGATTTGTGCTACTTCTACGCATGTTACATTTTTCGGACAAAACCAGGCCTGACAGATTTGACAGGTTATATAAGATTAGGAATGTGTTTCTGTATCTGAAAGAGAAGTTCAATATGTATTTTTATCCCTTCAGGAAGCTTGTTATTGACGAGTCACTGATTCTGTTCAAAGGTAGACTGTCGTTCAAGCAGTATATACCAAGCAAGAGGAAACGCTTTGGTATAAAGTTGTTTGTGCTTTGTGATTGCTACAGTGGTATTGTATTGGATATTATTGTGTACACTGGAAGTAATACATTGAAAGATACCAGGAAGTTACTGGGTATCTCTGGTGATGTGGTTAGAACAATGATGGAACCATATCTTGGTAAGGGGCATACATTATATACTGATAACTGGTACACAAGCCCCTCCCTCAGTGATTTTTTGCGAGTGAACATGACAGATGTGTGCGGTACAGTGCGTGGAAATCGTAAGCATATGCCTAGGTTCAGTGCAGGCACTCGTAGAGGTGAGGTGCAGGCGTTTGCTGCCAATGATATGGCATTTCGGTGGCATGACAAACGAGATGTCACACTGTTGTCATCAATTCACCCTAATGAAATGGCAGACAGTGGCAGGGTGAATAGAGAGACCGATGAACCCATTCTAAAACCTGCAGCTGTGATGGACTACACCCTCAATATGCGCTTAGTGGACAAATGTGACATGCAGATTGGGTTTGCTGATTGTGTTAGAAAGAGTTATAAGTGGTACATAAAACTCTTTTTTCACATTCTGGACATTTCCATGCTCAATGCTTATAATGTTTATAAGTTGAAGACCACAAACAAACCACCATATGGCGAATTTTGTTTGTCTGTTATCAGGCAAATAATCACCAAGTACCAAGAAACACCACCTGCAATAGAAAACCGCCCACGAAATTACCAACAACTACCCTCTCGTCTGAGGCTTGGTGGTGAACACTTCCTAACAAAACTGCCTGCTACTGCTTGCAAGAAAAGGCTCAGAAGAGGCGTTATGTCTGTGCACATACAAAAGACGCCCACAGCAACGCAAAGACACTCGTTTTATGTGTGTGGAATGTGAAACACCATTGTGTATGGAACCATGTTTCAGAGACTTCCACAGGCTGCAGAACTTCTAGAAACATCTGCAGTGACTCAATATGTGTATATATATGATTGAACAATAGTTATAAACATAATTGTACATTGTACATTGTTGTAAATATGTTTTGTAAACAAACTAGTGATAACAAACTTTGTGGCATTATTTTATAAGAAATAGCGAGTGAATATTTGAAAAAACAGCACTTATATTGGTCTCACAGTCCATAAAAGTTATTTGAAAAAAAAAAAATTAAATTTCATAAGAAAATAACTTCAAAAAAAAAAAAAAATGATTACCGGCCAACCGGAAGTCGCCGATGATGCCGTCACCGGATCGTTTTGGGTCAACTTGAATCCTCCAGATCTCCATAAGTATTGATCGCAAAAAAATTTTGTTTAGCTATTTAGATTCAGAAAAAAAAAACTCTATCATTTCATAAGAAAAAATAATTTTTTTTTTTTCCGAATATTTTTCGACCCCAGGAACACTTTCCTCAGAAGGCCTGTCGACCCCCAAAGGGTTAATGTGCCCAAGAGTGATTATTATTAGTATTAAGTAATGTTTTCTCTCCGCCCGGCAACACCATAGCATATAAACAGCATGTTTATATGCTTTGTAACGTGTTTCTTATATAATTTGAAGAAAATATCATAGATGGATTAATGAAAATGTCTATATTAACATAAAATAAGACATTTAATGTGCCCAAGAGTGATTATTATTAGTATTACGTAATGTTTTCCCTCCGCCCGGCAACTACACCTACATAATAATAATAATAATAATAATAATAATAATAATTTTTATTTCTATGCATGTTACAAGTGTACAATGTTATTGGTAGTTACAATTATAAAACAATTATAAAACTGTAATGCAAGGAGAGCCACTGGCATGCCATGGCATTAGGGGCAGTTTATTCTAGAGACTTATTCACTAAGTACTTAATGCTAAAGAAATTGATTGAGTTTATTCTAGTTCTGTATTATTTAAATTATTATATGGTTATACATACTATTAAAAGACAATACAAGAGAAATTGGTTGAGTTTAATCTAGTTGTATAATTTATTTCAAGTTACAGTATGTTGATGCTATACTAGTATAATAACAATACTAGAAATAGTTTTTAGAGTTTCTTCTAGATATATATTTTATTTCAAATTAAGAAAATGATGATACTATAAGATTTTAAATGACAATATGATGATATGAAATTGCAACAAGTGTTAAGGAGGATGAACATATCAAATTGAGATCATCTTAAGTAAAATAATATTGGGTTTGGAAGTTTGTTACAGTATGAGTATTTAGTATAGGGTGAGTAGGTGATTTTTGAGAAGAGTCTTGAATTGATTTTCCGACAAGGTTAACTTGTTTATATGCTATGTAATGTGTTTCTTATATAATTTTGAAGAAAATATCATAGATGGATTAATGAAAATGTCTATATTGACGTAAAATTGGACATTTAATGTGCCCAAGAATGATTATTACATAATAGAGAGATGTGCTCACGGAAAATGTAAACAAACCAGGTGGCGCGCGCCATATCTGAAAGACCGCTCGCCATATACAAAAGTTTTGGTCATAATTTGAACTTGCCGTATGAATGGAACACCGAAAGGCGAAACGCCGAAAAGCGGGGCCCTACTGTATATATATATATATATATATATATATATATATATATATATATATATATATATATATATATATACGTATATATATATATATATATATATATATATATACAGTGGAACCCCGGCTTACGATGTTATCATCTTACGTTATTTTCGGTAACCGATATTTATAACGTAAGAAATTTGTTTGTGACTTACGATGTTTGCTTCGTTTACCGACATTCGTACCGGACCTGTCCGCTGGCGCCCAGCTGAGCGCGCACTCCAGGGAGCGGTCAGTGCTATTGTTTACAAGCGAGAGCGACCACCCACCCACACCCACGCATTCATACCAGTATATTGTCATTATTCCACTGCTGTTTTTAGTGCTTGCAACTGCTAAATAAGCTACCATGGGTCCAAGGAAAGATCCTAGTGCTAAGCCTGTGGCAAAGAGGAACAGAAATATATGTACGATAGAAGTGAAGAAGGAGATAATAGAAAAATATGAAAGTGGAGTGCGTATCAGTGAGCTAGCCAGGCTGTATGGTAAACCCTATTCTACCATCGCTACCATTGTGGATAAGAAATATTCAAGTAAAATCAAGGAAGCTGTTGTTGCAAAAGGTGCATCTGTGATCACAAAACAGAGACCACAAGTGCTGGAAAATGTGGAAAGGTTGTTGTTGGTGTGGATCAACGAGAAACAGTTAGCAGGAGATACTGTTTCGGAGGGAATAATATGTGAAAAAGCAAGGCAGTTGCATGATGATCTCCTTAAGAAAATGCCTGCAACGAGTGCTGAAGTGAGCGAATTTAAAGCCAGCAGAGGCTGCTTTACAAATTTAAGAATCGAAGTGGCATACATAGTGTTGTGAGGCATGGTGAGGGAGCCAGTTCTGACAAAAGTGCGGCTGAAAAATATGTTCCTGAATTCCAGGAGTACCTAGAGGCTGAACAATTCCTCCCCCAACAAGTGTTTAATTGTGATGAAACAGGCCTGTTTTGGAAGAAAATGCCCAACAGGACCTACATTACTCAGGAGGAAAAGGCACAGCCAGGACATAAGCCTATGAAAGACAGGCTAACTTTGATGCTGTGTGCCAATGCCAGTGGTGATTGCAAAGTGAAGCCTTTACTGGTGTATCTTTTGAAAATCCCGAGTGTTTGGCAGATGCGGTGTCAGCAAGTCTAACTTGTGTGTGATGTGGAAGTCTAACAAAAGGCTTGGGTCACAAAGGACATTTTCTTAGATTGGTTCAATGAAGTGTTTGGCCCCAGTGTGAAGAAATATCTATTGGACAATAATTTGCCACTTAAGTGCCTCCTGATAATGGACAATGCTCCTTGTCATCCTCCAAACTTGGTAGAGAAAATTGTGGAGGAGTTTAAATTCATCAAAGTGAAGTTCTTGCCCCCTAATACCACTCCTCTCCTCCAGCCCATGGACCAGCAGGTCATTTCCAACTTTAAAAACTCTATACCAAAGCAATGTTTCAAAAGTGCTTTGATGTGACCACAGACATGAACATAACCCTAAGAGAATTTTGGAAAAACATTTCCATATGCTGCATTGTGTACACCTTATAGGTAAGGCTTGGGAGGGAGTGACTACCAGGACTTTGAACTCTGCCTGGAGAAAATTGTGGCCAGACTGTGTCCTAGAGAGGGATTTTGAAGGTTTTGGGGCTGAGCCTCAGAACCCTGAGCCTGAGCCTGAGCCTGTTTTGGAAGAAATTGTGGAATTGGGCAAGTCTTTGGGGTTAGAGGTGAGTGGTGAGGATGTGGAACAGTTGGTGGAGGAGCACAAGGAAGAGCTAACCACTGAAGATCTGCAAGAGCTTCAACAGCAACTGGAACAAGAGAGCAGAGGTCAGGACAATGGTTCAGAGGAGGAGGTGGAGGTGGAACAAAAATGGAAGAATGTGCCTTCTTCAAGGATTAGGGAGATCTGTGCCAAATGGAGTGATGTGCAAGCATTTATGGATGAATATCACCCTAACCATGCTGTTGCAGGCCGTGCTGGCAACCTGTACAATGACACAGTGGTGTGTCATTTCAGGGATGTGTTAAAGAATCGCCAGACACAGAGCTCCCTGGACAAATTTGTTGTTAGAAAGAGGTCTAGTGACTCTCAAGCTGGTCCTAGTGGCATTCAAAGAAAAAGGGAAGTAACCCCAGAAAAGAACTTACCACCTGCAGTGTTAATGGAAGGGGATTCCCCTTCCAAACACTAGCATACTACTCCACCTTCTCCCCTCCTCCCGTCCTCCACACATCAACAACTCTTCAATAAATGTAAGTGACATGTTATTGTACAATATTTGCATGTGTATTTATGTATTCTTTATTCAATTATTTATTATTTAATGTCCAAAAGTTCTAAAAAATATTTAATTAACTACTTTTGGAAGTCTTGGACGGATTAAATTTATTTCCATTATTTCTTATGGGGAAAATTGATTCGTGTTACGTTTGTTTCGTCTTAAGAAATGCCCTCTCTGACGGATTAAAAACGTAAGTCGAGGTACCACTGTACTTACATAATTGTACGATTTCTGGGGTATTTGTTAACCGAGGGTCCACTGTACCTACAAAAACCTCTCACAGTTATAAACATCTATAGATTACCCCAGTCAAACATTCAACAATTTAGTGAAAAATTAGGAAGTATGATTACTGATGCACACATGAACAAAGACCACTTAATCCTCACAGGAGACTTCAATATAAACCTCCTACAAGATCAGGACCCACAACTAACTGAATTCACAAACACTATGAGCAACTGCTTGCTGCTCCCGACAATAACAAAACCTACGAGAATCTCTGAGACCTGTGCCTCTCTATTAGACCATATCTGGACTAACACCATATCCCCATTAAAATCAGGCATAATCACAGACAATACCACAGAATACTACCCAACCTTTCTCATAACAAATCTCGGAAAATTACCACTAGAGACTACTAAAGCTACCTTCAGACTACATAATGAGACAGCTATAAATAACTTTATAACAGCTATGACAAACACTGACTGGCAAACAGAAATAGATAACTTCCCAGATACTGACTTATGTTTTAATAATTTTCTTAAAAAGACCCAATACCTTTATAATAAGCATTGCCCTAAAAAAACTAAACAAATCACAACTAAAAGATTAAATAGTCCCTGGCTAACCCCCAGCATATTCAAATCCATTAATATAAAGCACCTATATGAAAAACAGTACAGAATGGGTCAAATAACAAGAGAGCAAATAAAACGCTACTCATCAAACCTAACGAGTCTGATAAGAAGGTCAAAAAAATTGTACTATGAGAACAGATTACATAACTTAAAAGGTGATATAAAAAAGACCTGGAAAACCCTATCTGAAATTCTAGGAACTAAAAAGATATCCACAAACAGAACAATCAAGCTAACAAAACCAGATGAACCCCTACTCCCACCTATTGAAACAGCAAACAAACTCAATGACTTCTTCTCCACCATAGGTAAAAAGCTGGCAAGCAAAATCCCAAGTTCAAATACTCCACTTAACGACTATCTCACTGGCACCTATCCGAACACACTATTCCTAGCCCCAACCAACCCAATAGAAGTTTCACTTATAATCAACACATTAAAAAACAAAGCAGGTGACCTAAATAACTTACCACCATATATATACAAAAAAGCCTCTCAAGTTCTCTCACCAATTATTGCAACACTCTTTAACAAATCCATTGAATCCTCTACCTTCCCATCAATACTCAAAATAGCGAGGGTCACCCCAATACATAAAGGAGGAGATCAAACAGACCTTAATAACTACAGGCCGATATCTAACTTACCCCTTCTCTCAAAAATCTTTGAAAAATTATTTCATAGACAAATATATTCCTACCTCACCTCCAACAACATACTCAACCACTGTCAATTTGGATTCAGGCCTAATAAAAATACAAATGATGCCATTATACACATGTTAGAAATAATTTACACCGCCCTTGAGAAAAAAGAAATCCCAGTGGGAATCTTCATTGATTTACGTAAAGCTTTTGATACAGTTGACCATGATCTGCTAAAATTATCACACTATGGTATAAAGGACTCTCAACTACCTAATCATCCCTTTAGCAACAGAAACCAATACAGTGGTACCGGTTACTATTTCATTCCAGTCTTCAATGCCATTCCCAAAGAATTTATTCCTTAAGAAAAGTTGTAAATAGACTAGTCCTTTAGACCCAAATTACATACAAAAGATTAAATAAACTATAAAGGTGAGTTGGGGACCATCGTAAACCGGGGTACCACTGTATGTGTACACAAATGGAGCTAGCTCCACCGCGCAAACTATTACCGTAGGTGTCCAACAGGGAAGTGTTCTTGGCCCACTACTCTTTCTCATTTACATTAACGACCTACCAAATGCATCTCAACTACTCAAACCCATACTTTTTGCAGATGACACTACATACGTTATCTCGCACCCTAGCCCAGACATACAAGCCAACACTGCAAATACTGAATTGCAGAAAATATCTACCTGGATGATGACCAACAAACTTACTCTCAATATTGATAAAACCTATTTTATCCAGTTTGGGAACAGAGCTACAAACGCACCACTTAATATAATGATAAACGGGTCCTCTATCGCAAAACTCACAGAGGGAAAATTCTTAGGAATCCATCTGGACAGTGGCCTCAAATTTCAGACACATATACAACAAATTTCCAAGAAAGTCTCAAAGACCGTGGGAATACTATCCAAGATACGGTACTATGTTCCACAACCAGCTCTCCTTACCCTATATCACTCACTCATTTACCCCTACCTCACCTATGGAATCTGCGCATGGGGCTCTACATCAATAACTCATCTCTGACCACTAATAACACAACAAAAGGCAGCAGTTAGAATGATAACAAATTCACACTCCAGACAACATACTCCACCAATATTCAAAAACCTAAACTTACTCACCATACAAGACATCCATACTTTTTACTGTGCCTATTACATACATAGAACACTCTATGCAAATATTAACCCACCACTCAAACTTCTCCTTACCAATTTTAATAGGACACATGACCATAAAACTAGACACAGATCACTCCTCGATGTTTCCCGTGTCCATCTAACACTATGTAAAAACTCAATGCATATAAAAGGCACGAAAATTTGGAATTCATTACCTGTCATTGCCAAAGAAACCCTGCCTGTATCCCAATTCAAAACGATGCTAAAAAATCACCTTCTCACCCAAAGCTAAATGCTCAATATCAAACATTCTCAACAAAGTAGAATAATCACTTAATGTAAAAACCTGACTAATCACTTAAATGTAAAAACCTGTTATGAATAATACATACTAAGCTAACTATTTCCATAACATTTACATTATAATGACCACGTAAACTGTAACTGCAATGCAACTAATTGTTTTAAATTGTTATCTCACTCAATTAGTTGCATTGCTACAATTAATTGATATGTTCAACTTATATTCAAACTTTATAACTTAGATACGCAATTATACTTATTTTATAAATTGTCAACCATAACTTTTTACCATGTAGTCTAGAATAAAGTAGTCTTAAGAATGCCCGCAATGCACAGCATATTAGGGGCTTTTGGCATGTACATCTCATTAACAACTATATCTTGTCTACCATGTATCATTGCACCATGTCTCAATAAAGTATTATTATTATTATACAGTAAACTATATATAACCAGAATACTAACAATAACAAGTTTATTTTAGAATGATACATGTTTGTACAAAGGAGTGTAACAATTTGGTGAACATGCCAAAAGTCCCTTCATATGCAGAGCATTTCAGGCAAACCTAAGACTAACTTAAGATTAATAAGGCAATAACAGTGCTGTAATTGTACACATGGTCATTAGGTGAGTTACAGTGAACAGAAGAAAACTGAATATTCAACTAGTTCACACTACAGTCATACCTCGTGTTACGATGCTGTCAGCTTACGATATTTTCGAGTAACGGTATTTATAACGTAAAAAAAATGATTGCGAGTAACGATGTTTGCTTCGAGTAACGACATTCGTACCGGACGTGTCCGCGTGGCGCCCAGCTGAGCGCGCACTCCAGGGAGCGTCAGTGTGCTATTGTTTACAAGCGAGAGCGACCACCCACCCACACCCACGCATTCATACCAGTATATTGTCATTATTCCACTGTTTTTAGTGCTTGCAACTGCTAAATAAGCTACCATGGGTCCAAGGAAAGATCCTAGTGGTAAGCCTGTGGCAAAGAGGAACAGAAATACATGTACGATAGAACTGAAGAAGGAGATAATAGAAAAATATGAAAGTGGAGTGCGTATCAGTGAGCTGGCCAGGCTGTATGGTAAAGCCTTTTCTACCATTGTTACCATTGTGGCCAAGAAAAATACACGTAAAATCAAGGAAGCTGTTGTTGCAAAAGGTTCATCTGTGTTCACAAAACACAGACCACAAGTGCTGGAAGATGTGGAAAGGTTGTTGTTGGTGTGGATCAACGAGAAACAGTTAGCAGGAGATACTGTTTCGGAGGCAATAATATGTGAAAAAGCAAGGCAGTTGCATGATGATCTCTTTAAGAAAATGCCTGCAACGAGTGCTGAAGTGAGCGAATTTAAAGCCAGCAGAGGCTGGTTTCACAAATTTAAGAATCGAAGTGGCATACATAGTGTTGTGAGGCATGGTGAGGCAGCCAGTTCTGACAAAATTGCGGCTGAAAAATATGTGCCTGAATTCCAGGAGTACATAGAGGCTGAACAATTCCTCCCCCAACAAGTGTTTAATTGTTTAATTGTCCTCCACACATCAACAACTCTTCAATAAATGTAAGTGACATGTTATTGTACAATATTTACATGTGTATTTAGTTATTCTTCATTAAATTGTGTATTATTTAATGTCAAAAAGTTCTAAAAAATATTTTATTTAACTACTTTTGGAAGTCTTGGACAGATTAAATTTATTTCCATTATTTCTTAATGGGAAAATTGATTCGGGTAATGATTGTTTCGGCTTAAGATATGCCCTCTCTGACGGATTAATATCGTAAGTCGAGGTACCACTGTATATGGCTTTAGTAAGTTCGGTAGAGAATAATTACAGATTTGATGTAGTATATAAAAAATACAGTACAGTCAACCCCCGGTTCTCGTCGGTAATCCGTTCCAGAGGGCCCGTTGACCACCGATTTGGTCGAACTCCGATTCTATTTTCCCCATAAGAAATAATGGAAATAAAATTTATTCGTTTCAGACATCCAAAAGTATTAAAATAAAATATTTTTTTGAACTTTTTGACATTAAATTATACACAATTTTATGAAAAATTAAGAAATAATAGTACAATAACATGTCACTTACATTTATTGAAGAGTTGTTGATGTGTGGAAGATGGGAGGAGGGGAGAAGATGGAGTAGTATGCTAGTGTTTGGAAGGGGAATACCCTTCCATTAACACTGCAGGTGGCAAGTTCTTTTCTTGGGTTACTGGCCTTTTTCTTTGAATGCTACACTCCCTGCATGAATGCTACACTCCCTGCATGAATGCTACACTCCCTGCATGAATGCTACACTCCCTGCATGAATGCTACACTCCCTGCATGAATGCTACACTCCCTGCATGAATGCTACACTCCCTGCATGAATGCTACACTCCCTGCATGAATGCTACACTCCCTGCATGAATGCTACACTCCCTGCATGAATGCTACACTCCCTGCATGAATGCTACACTCCCTGCATGAATGCTACACTCCCTGCATGAATGCTACACTCCCTGCATGAATGCTACTCTCCCAGCGTGAATGCTACACTCCCTGCATTAATGCTACACTCCCTGCATGAATGCTACACTCCCTGCATGAAGGCTACACTCCCTGCA
The DNA here is from genome assembly GCA_009830355.1 of Cherax destructor. NCBI lineage: Eukaryota > Metazoa > Arthropoda > Malacostraca > Decapoda > Parastacidae > Cherax > Cherax destructor. The sequence goes on from WNWK01015004.1 coordinate 21,371, forward strand.
TGAAGGCAACACTCCCTGCATGAATGCTACACTCCCTGCATGAATGCTACACTCCCTGCATGAATGCTACACTCCCTGCATGAATGCTACACTCTCTGCATGAATGCTACACTCCCTACATGAATGCTACACTCCCTGTAACCCTGCTTCACTCCCTGCATCCCTGCTTCACTCCCTGCAACACTCTTTATCACAGACTTGGCACTAGGAGCTTTCTTGGGGCCCATGGTGGCTTATTTAGCAGTTGCAAGCACTAAAAACAGTGGAATAATGACAATATAGTGGAATGAATGTGTGGATGGTGGTCGCTCTCGCTTGTAAACAATAGCACTGACGCTCCGTGGAGTGCCCGGGCCCAGCTGGGACAACCGTACGCGTCTGGGACGAATAGCCAACTCGTCCAACTCCGAGCAGATCGCCTAATACCGAGCCAAAATTCTCGTAAAAAAACCTGTCGAACACCGATTTGGACGACCTCCAACGCAGTCGAGCACCGGGGGTTGACTGTATTACAATTTAGCACAATTTAAAACAATAAAGTTGAAAGAATTTTAAGTTTGAAGTAAATAATCAAATAGTTGAGCAGTTATAAATTATTTAGGAGTTTTTGAGTAACTGGTAGGTGTTAATTTTGGGTGATGAGGTGATTTCTAAGTATGGCCTTAAATTGATTTGTAGGCAGGGGCCCTTTAGTGTTTCTGGCAATGAATTCCAGATTTTCAGACCCTTTATATGCATAGCATTTTTGCATAGGGAGAGATGGACACGAGGAGAGTCCACGGCAATTTCTAAAAAACACTGGCAAAATTACAGCCTTTTAAAATACAGAAAATATGGCAGTTTTTTAAGTATTGTATATGTATATTCTGAACAGAGTACAGTTTTTAAAGTACTTTATATATTCCTAGTAAAGAGAAGGCAATACACTTAATTGTATAATAAATTTCTATTGTAAACAAGGACTCAGTATGAGAGATGAAGTGGGCTTTATGAATCAATATTTCAAATGTTATCTGAGAAATCCCTGTAAAAAAAGTTTCTAAAAATTTCAAAATGTTCATTTTTAAATTTAATTAAAAAATTTATTTTAATATTTTTTTATTAACACACTGGCCATTTCCCACCAAGGCAGGGTGACCTGGAAAAGAAGAAACACTTCCATCATCATTCAATCCATCAGTCATGCCAGAGGCATGCTTACACTACAGTTATAAAACTGCAACATTAACATCCCTCCTTCAGAGTGCAGGGACTGTACTTCCCATCTCCAGGATTCAAGTCCGGCCTGCCGGTTTCCCTGAATCCCTTCATAAATGTTACCTTGCTTACACTCCAACAGCATGTTAAGTCCTAAAAACCATTTGTCTCCACTCCTATCTAACATGCTCAAACATGTTTGCTGGAAGTCCAAGCCCCTCGTACACAAAACCTCCTTTACCCCCTCCCTCCAACCTTTCGTAGGCTGACCTCTGCCCTGTGTTCCTTCCACTACAGATTTATATGCTCTCCAGATCATTCTATTTTGTTCCATCCTCTCTAAATGTCGAAACAACCTCAACAACCCTTCCTCAGCCCTCTGGATAATACTTTTAATAACCCCACACCTAATTTCCAAACTATGAATTCTCTGCATTATGTTCACAATGCACATTGCCCTCAGACATGACATCTCCACTGCCTTCAGTCTTCTCCTTGTTGCAACATTCACCACCCATGCTTCACACCCATATAAGAGCATTGATATGACTATACTCTCATACATTCCCCTTTTTGCTTCCATGGATAACATTCTTTGTCTAAACAGACTCCTCAGTGCACCACTCACCTTTTTTCCCTCATCAATTCTATGATTCACCTCATCTTTCATAGACTCATCTGCTGACACATCCACTTCCAAATATCTGAATACATTCACTTCCTCCATGCTCCCTCCAATCTTATACCCTATCTTTCATTACATAAATTTTTTGTTATTCTCATCACATTACTCTTTCCTATATAACAAAAAAAGGCACAATACCGTGACTGGAACAATACACAAATAACCCGCATATAGAAGAGAGGAGCTTATGACGACGTTTCGGTCCGACTTGAACCATTTACAAAGTCACACTAACAAAAAGAATAGAGGGAGGGAGTTTATATAGAGGCCAGCTGATGGGGGTGGGAACAAGAGAGAGTGGTGGAGGAGTAATAGTGGTAGTAGTAGTAATAGTAGTGGAGTCAGTCAAATACTAAGAAAGAGGAGCACTGCAAGGGCCTCTAGCTCCCTTGCAGTGCTCCTCTTTCTTAGTACAGTGGTACCTCGACTTACGATATTTTTTCATTCCAGAATGCTGTTCAAGTGCCATTACCAAACGAATTTATCTCCTTAAGAAATAATGTAAAATAGACTAGTCTGTTTAGACCCCTAAAAGTACACTTACAAAAGCATTTAAAAAAATAAACTTACATAAAAGGGTGTGTTTGGGGACCATCGTAAGTCGAGGTACCACTGTATTTGACTGACTCCACTACTACTACTACCACTATTACTCCACCACTCTCTCTTGTTCCCGCCCCCGTCGGCTGGCCTCTATATAAACTCCCTCCCTCTATTCTCTTTCCTATGTTTACTCTTAATTTCCTTCTTTAACATACCCTACCAAACTCATCCATCAACTTATGCAACTTCTCTTCAGAATCTCCCAAAAGGACAGTGTCATCAGCAAAAAGCAACTGTGACACCTCCTACTTTGTGTTAGATTCTTTACCTTTTAATCCCACGCCTCTTGCCAGCACCTGAGCATTCACTTCTCTTACAACTCCATCTATAAATACAGTTGTCCCTCGGTTTTCGTGCATCTCCAAACTCGAACATTTATGTAAGTGTATTTTCGTAAGTGCTGTTGCAAGTGTATTTTTGGGGGTCTGAAATAGACTATCCTACGTGACATTATTTCTTAAGGAAGTAAATTCATTCGGTAATGGCACTTGAGCAGCATTCTGGAACAAATTTTCGGCGAAAACCGAGGGACCACTGTATATTGAACAACCATGGTGACATCACATATCCCTGTCTAAGGCCTAATTTTACTGGAAAATAATCTCCCTCTCTCCTACAAACTAACCTGAGCCTCGCTATCCTTGTAAAAACTCTTCACTGCTTTCAGTAACCTACCTCCTATTCCATACAGTTGCAACATCTGCCACATTGCCCCCCTATCCACCCTATGATACACCTTTTCCAAATCCATAAATGCCACAAAAAGTCTTTACCTTTATCTAAATACTGTTCACCCATATGTTTCACTGTAAACACTTGGTCTACACACCCCCTACCTTTCCTAAAGCCTCCTTGTTCCTCTGCGATCCTGCTTTCCGGCTTACTCTTAATTCTTTCAATAATAACTCTGCTATACACTTTACCAGGTATACTCAACAGGCTTAATTCCCTATAATTCTTACACTCTCTTTTGTTCTCTTTGCCTTTATTGAAAGGAACTATGCATGCTCTCTGCCAATGCCTAGGTACCTTACACTCTTCCATACATTTATTATATTAAATAAAAGCACTAGCCAGTCCAAAACTATATCCCCACCTGCTTTTAACCTTTCTGTTTTTATCCCATCAATCCACTGCCTCATGCATTTCCCCCAAACTCACAACTGGTTCTTCCTCACTCTTACAAGATGTTATACCTCCCTGCTCAATACACGAAATCACAGCTTCCCTATCTTCATCAATATTTAACTGCTCCTCAAAATATTCCCTTTATCTTCCCGATACCTCTAACTCTCTGCCTAATAACTCTCTTCTCTTATTTTTAATTGTCAAATCCATTCATTCTCTAGGCTTTCTCAACTTGTTAATCTCACTCCAAAACTTTTTCTTATTCTCAGCAAAATCTGTTGATAGCATCTCACCCACTCTCATTTGCTCGCCTTTTACATTGCTTCACCACTCTCTTAACCTCTGTTTTTCTCTCCATATAATCCTCCCTCCTTGTATCACTTCTACTTTGTAAAAACCTCTCATATGCTAACTTTTTCTCTCTTACTACTCTCTTTACCTCATCATTCCACCAATCACTCTTCTTCCCTCCTGCACCCACTTTCCTGTAACCACAAACTTCTGCTTAACACTCTAACACTACATTCTTAAACCTACCCCATACATCTTTAACCTCATTGTCTATACTCACACTAGCCCATTTTCCTTCCAATACAGTGGTACCCTGAGTTTCGTACAGCTCCCAACTCGAACAATTATGTAGGTGTACAGTGGACCCCCGAGTTTCGTAAAAATTTCACTCCTGAAGTCTGCTCAAGTGCCATTACCGAACGAATTTACTCCATTAAGGAAAAATTTCACGTAGGTTAGTCTATTTCAGACCCACAAAAATACACTTCCACAAGAACTTACAAAATTATACTTACATAATTGCACGATTTCCGGGGTATTCGTTAACCGAGGGTCCACTGTATTATTGTAAGTGCTTTTGTAAGTGTATTTTTGGGGGTCTGAAACGGACTAATCTAATTTACGTTATTCCTCATGGGAACAAATTCGTTCGGTAATGGCACTCGAACAGCCTTCTGGAACGAATTATGGCCGAAACTCGGGGTACCACTGTAGTTGTGTATATTGTACCCTAACCGCCTCCTCCTCTAGTTTATAAACCTTCACTTCTCTTACTCATTGATTCTATTCTTCTTGTATCCATCTACCTTTTACTCTCACTGTAGCTGCAACTAAAAAGTGATCTGATATATCTGTGGCCCCTCTATAAAAATGCACAACCTGAAGTCTACCCATCTGTCTTTTATCTACCAATATGTAGTCCAACAAACTACTATCATTATGCCCTCTATCATATTTTGTATACTTATATATGCTTTTTCTTAAAATATGTATTACCTATAACTAAACCCCTTTCTATACAAAGTTCAATCAAAGGCTCCCTATTATCATTTACATCTGGCACCCCAAATTTACCTACCACACCCTCTCTAAACGTTTTTCCCACTTTAGCATTTAGTTTCCCTACCACAATTACTCACTCACTTGGTTCAAAAGTTCCTAAACACTTGCTTAACATCTTCCAAAATCTCTCTCTCTCCTCTACACTCCTCTCTTCTCCAGGTGCATACACACTTATTATGACCCACTTTTCGAGACCCTTATTTTAATCTGCATAATCCTCAAATTTATATTCCCTCTTCTCCTTCCATAACTGATCCTTCAACATTACTGCTACACTTTCCTTAGCTCTAACTCTCTCAGATACTCCTGATTTAATCCTGTTTATTTCTTCCCACTGAAACTCACCTACCCTTCAGCTTTGTTTTATTTATAGTTAGGACATCCAACTTCTTTTCATTCATAACATTGGCACTCATCTCTTTCTTATCATCTGCACTACATCCACACATATTCAAACATCCCAGTTTTTAAAAAATTTTCTTCTCATCCTTTTTAATAATTTATACAGGAGAAGGGGGTTACTAGCCCATTGCTAGTAAAAATTTTAATAAGTTTATAATTGCCTATGATAACTACAGTGGACCCTTGAATTTTGTCCTTGAATATCGTGAATTTTGGAAATCGGCAACTTTTTTCGTCAAAATATTGGCTTGATTTTCGTGATTTGACTTAGAAATCGGCGGTCATATAAAACACGTCTGAGCGGCCTCCCAGCCGCCGTGGGCACACAAACACCATTCAGAGTCAGTCTGGCATTGTATCTCGGCGAGTGACGATCACTTCACGCATTCATACAATACATTTCTTAATATTTCATTTGTTTTAGTGCTTGCAACTGCTAAATAAGTCACCATGGGCCCAAAGAAAGCTCCTAGTGCCAGCCCTTTGGTAAAGAAAGTGAGAAACATGATAGAAGTAAAGAAAGAGATCATAGAAAAATATGAAAGTGGAGTGCATGTGGCGGAGCTCTCCAGGATGTACGGGAAGGCCCATTCAACCATCACTTCCATTGTGGCGAAGAAAAAGGAAATCAAGGAAGCTGATGTTGCGAAAGGGGTGAATATGCTAACGAAAAAGAGATCGCAAATAATTGAAGATGTTGAGAAGTTGTTGCTGGTGTGGATCAAACAAAAAGAGTTAGCAGGAGATATTGTTACACAGTCGATAATTTGCAAAAATGCAAGGCAGTTGCATGCCGATCTCGTAAAGAAAAGGCCTGGAACGAGTGCTGATGTAGGTGAAGTCAAGGCCAGCAAAGGCTGGTTCGAAATGGAATCGAGGATGGAAAGATTTGTAGAGGAACATCACCCTGACAAAGCTGTTGCAGGCCATGTATGTGACATGTCTAATGACAATGTCTTGTCTCATCTTAGGCAAATTTTAAAGAAACTCCAGAAACAGACCTTTCTGGACCAATTTTTGAGCGACAGGGGTCCAGTGACTCTCAAGCTGGTCCTAGTGGCATTAAAAACAAAGAAGGGAAGTAACTCCGGAAAAGGACTTGCTACCTGAAGTCTTTATGGAAGGGGATTCCCCTTCCAAACAATAGTAACTCTTCCATCCTCTACCCTCCTCCTGTCTTCCACACATTAGCAACTCTTCAATAAAGGTAAGTGTCATGTTATTATTGTTTTATTCTTCATGTCTCATTGTTTTCTGTGTAGATAAATGTACATTTCATTTTAAAAAAAAATATTATTTTAATACTTTTGGGTGTCTGGAATGGATTAATTTGATTTACATTATTTCTTATGGGAAAAATGGTTTTGAAAATCATGAATTTTGAATTTTGGCGGACTCTCTGGAACTGATTAATCACAAAATTCTAGGGTCCACTGTATTACATTCATGGAGAAGCACCAAACCCACGAGGTCAACCAGCATCTGGGTAAAGAGCAATGGGGTAATTCAGTTTGATCCAATTCTTTGGATCAAACTTTTCAACAGCATTAAGGTTATAATTCTTTAACCTTTTGAGGGTCTGTCCCATAGTTCTATGGCTTTGAAGCCAGAGTCCAAGATGTAGTACTACGACATGAGTTCAGTTCACTCAGATAAGCTGTGAGTGGTAAATTTAGGCCTGGATATGAGAGAATACATCTATGTGGTAAGTGTGCACCACATAAAAAATAAAACAAATCTTGCAACATGCAGTGCATAATGAGAAAAAAAACTGCGAGTGTTTTTGGATTAAAACAGCGACTTTGCAGTGTATTTTCGTATGGTTTTTATGGTTGTATTCATGGTTTCTTGGTCTCATTTGATAGAATGGAAGATATATTACAGATATAGAGATGATTTTGATTGGTTTTAGCAGTGAAAATAGCTTGAAACTGAGCTCAAATTAGCGGAGATGTTCGATTTTTGCCGATGTTCAAGAGTAAACAAATAATGTCACGCGTCCAATACACATCAAATGGTGGGTCTAATATACGTTCACGAATGCGCTGATATTATTTATTCAATTATTACAATATTGCATGACAGTAATCTTCTGTTTTTTGGTGAGAATAAAAATTCTTTATGTGGATAAACAATCAAAATGGAATTCATGTGTAAAGCCTGGAAATGTAACTAATAAACAGAGGAAATGTTATTTTAGTGCCAGAAATGCCTGCACTGTTTATTCTGGACCTATTTTGAAATTGAAATATTTTGAACTTTGTGTTAAACTGGCCAAATTACCAATTTCTGATTACTTTATTGGGTAGTTAAAATAGCTGATTGGGCAGTTTCTTGTGCTCAGTCAATAAAATGGAATGGATACTGGCAAAAAAACTAAGAATTTGGTTGACTGAAATGATGTAATTGGCCTAAAATAGGAGTCAAAGTGGGCAAAATCACCAATGTGTATATATTGCTGATGTAGCAAAATTCGTAATAGCGTAATTTTGCCAATTTTTTTTATAAAATTTCATACTTTTTGTTTTATTAATTTCAGAAAAAAATTCTCTTACCATTTCAAAAGAAATTTTTTTTTTTTTTTTTAAATTCTTGGACCCTGTGTCCAAGACAGACCATCAAAAGGGTAAATCATAAAAGCAAACAATATAGCATACTTTTAACCATAGAAGCAGCAGCATGGTGGAGTCGGTAGAGACGAAACTGCAGGTTGGTGTGGTGGAGGGTCATACCCATCGTCTGGAAGAGCAGTAGTTGTGCCATGAACCCTGAGTTAGGGCACACACACCCTCGTTGTAATCTTAACCTTTAAAAAACGAGTCGTTTAACCACCAGTTTTTCATTGTTTACAGGTCTTACCCCTATGATTTTATAGTACAGTGGACCCCCGAGTAACGTAAAAACTTCTTTCCAGAAGCCTGCTCAAGTGCCATTACCGAACAAATTTACTCCCTTAACCCTTTACCGGGCACTCCCTGGAAAATGATAATTTCGAAATGTGTTTAATATGAGTGGATAGAGTAACTCAATGTAAGGATAATGAGCCCATATAATTGAAATTCTAAAAAAAACTTTTCACGCAATTGCCAATATTCAAGGACCGTCTACAGACGGTCCTGACCGTTAAAGGGTGTCAAATTCTGAATGTTGCAAATTTGCAATTGTTAATAAAACACCAAATAAGTATTTTTCTATTTTATTATACTAATATACAATATCAAAAACACAAATGGAACTTGTTTCCAAACATTTTGTAGGTATAAAAAATATAAAAGTGAACCAAAGAGCAACATGGACACATTGCAAAGGGATAAAACTTTCAAGTCCCATATTCCTGAATTTCCTGAGAAAAACAATCATTCTTGATCACTAATTGCTACAATGAAAGGCTATGAAGCAATTTCTTTCCTTCTTGATGCATAGATTTACCTTGCATACGGCACACAAAAATGAGGATGTGACATGATTTTTGTTTTGCTGCAATAATTGCATGTAAATATTCTGCCTTGCACTGGCCAGTGACCTAGCATTTTATCAAACCTATCATTTTGGTCAAACCTCACACTGTCATCAGGCCTTTCTGCACGTTGGTACTGCACTGGAGATGGCAACAGGTCATCTGGTTCTGGATCTGAGTCACTTTCCACCAAAATGCAGAGATATTTGAACTTCTGTTGGAAGGGTTCACAATAGAACAATTTCTCATTGATCTGGAATGACAATAAGAATGTTCTGTACACACCCAGACCACTACAGAATTCATATATGCACTAGAAATTTTTATATAAATATTTATTTACTGAAATTTGAAATGTGGCCCTGACGGGCGGGACCGTCTGTACACGGTCCTCTTTTGTTGCACTTTTTTTCAATTGCATGGTACACTCATATTATGCATATCTAACTCCTGATATATATCTCAAAATATGCCTAAACTATTCATTTACACACTGGACACAACAATAAGTACTTACCGACATTGTAGAGAGTATAATCACAGTGTATATGAGTGGAAGAAGAGCAAAAATCTGGCTCTGGGTGACGCCAAGCGAGAAGTGTTTACATTTTGGTCTCTCAACCAATGGGAAGCGAGCAGATGCCGGTCTCACTTAGCTGGAGCGACTCACAGAAGGCTTGTGATTGGTCAGAAACAGAGAACAGGAACCTAGATGCGCTGGGGGAGTAGGATGACACGTGCAAAAAACACGTGTTTAGGACCGTCTCTACACGGTCCTGCCCGGTAAAGGGTTAACCCTTTGGGGGTCGACAAGCCTTCTCAGAAAAGTGTTCCTGGGGTCGAAAATTTTTTGGAAAAAAAAAAAAATTATTTTTTTCTTATGAAATGATAATCTTTTTCCGATCATAACACCACCAAAATTATGAAATTTGAACGAAAACTAATGAAATTATGCTTTCGCGAAGTTATCGGTATCTATGACACTGACGCATCGGCGATTTCACCCACTTCGAGCCCTATTTTCGACAAATTCCTATGTTTCAGTCTCCTAAAATTATAGCTATTTCGCTAGAACTCCATTTCTTCTATCGAATGAGTAGAAGAAACTGCCTATTTACCAATTTCATCTACCCAAAATAGTGGTCAGAAAATTGCAATTTTCCAATTTCACACAAATTTCAAACGATGCCAATTTCAAAATAGGGTCCAGAGTAAACAAGGCAGACATTCCTGGCACTAAAATAACATGTTCTCTGTTCATTAGACACGTCTCCAGGCCCCTGTTCCATTACTTTTGCTTTCCATTTTGAATTTTTATTCTCACAAAAATAAAGATTTACTGTTATGTATACAACTGCATCGTTGTAAAAATGGTATAAATAATATCAGAGCACTTGTGCATGAATATAAGACTCGCCAGTTGATGTGTATTGGACGCATGGTGTGATTTGTTTACTCTTGAACATTGTCAAAAATCGAACATTTTCGCTACTTTGAGCTCAATTTCAAGGTACTTGTCATTGTCATACCAATCAAAATCATCTCCATTTCTGTAATATATCTTCCAATCTATCAAAATGAGACCAAGAAAACGAGAATACATCAATAAATACCATACGAAAATCGACTGCAAAATCGCTGTTTTAATAAAAAAAAAACGGTCAGAGTTTTTTTTCTCTCATTATGCAGTGTGTACTGCAGGATTTTTTTTATACTGTGCACACTGACCACACAGACCCATTCTTTCATATGTATGCCTACCAGACGTTTTCTGCTTAAAATGAGGCTGCTAGAATTTGGGCATACTAGTACGGCACCAACCCCTGCTGGTAAAACGTACTAGTATGGCACCGACCCCGAAAGGGTTAAGGAATAATGTCACGTAGGTTAGTCTATTTCAGACCCCCAAAAATACACTTCCACAAGCACTTACAATATTATACTTACATAATTGTACGATTTCCGGGGTGTTCGTTACTCGGGGGTCCACTGTATCTAAATTATGTATACCAGTGTGTGTGTGCATAACATTATCTTATTAATGTGTACTGGTGTGTGTACCTAACATTATCTTATTAATGTGTACTGGTGTGTGTACGTAACATTATCTTATTAATGTGTACCAGTGTGTGTACATAGCATAATGTCAATGTGTACCAGTGTGCATACATAACATTACAACTGCTTCCATGAACACAGTAAAACACTGTACTTCCATGATCACAGTAAAACACTGTATACTACTATGGTCACAGTAAAACACTGTACTTCCATGATCCCAGTAAAACAATGTACTTCCATGGTCACAGTAAAACACTGTATACTTCTATGGTCACAGTAAAACACTGTACTTCCATGATCACAAGAAAACACTGTACTTCCATGATCACAGTAAAACACTGTACTTCCATGATCACAGTAAAACACTGTACTTCCATGGTCACAGTAAAACACTGTACTTCCATTATCACAGTAAAACACTGTACTTCCATGATCACAGTACAACACTGTACTTCCATGATCACAGTAGGAGCACCAGTTCAATTGAGCGCCAGCTAGAGCAAATAGTGTGGCAAACACCAGGGATTCACTGATGTCATGTCGCATTAACACTCCCCTTATAAGAGGAAAGTAAAAATAGGTTAGATAAATACATGAGTGGCTGTGGGTGGGTGTGAGTTGGACCTGACTAGCTTGTGCTACTAGGTCTGATGCCATGCTCCTTCCTTCAGAGGATGTGACCTGACTAGGTGGGTCATTGGTCTAAGCCGGGGGGGTGACATGCCTTGCATGGGCCAGTAGGCCTGCTGCAGTGTTCCTTCTTTCTTATGTTCTTATGTAGTATTCGGCCGGCTGGCTGGCTTTGGCTGTCTCTCTGTCTATATCTCTATCTGTCTTTATCTTTGTCTGTCTATATCTTTGTCTGTCTATATCTTTGTCTGTCTATATCTTTGTCTGTCTATATCTTTGTCTGTCTATATCTTTGTCTGTCTATATCTTTGTCTGTCTATATATCTATTTATATCTATCTGTCCTATATCTCTGTCTCTCTCTCACATGTACACATAAGTACAGTTATTATACATAGTGTAAATTACCTAGGATAACCCAAAAATTCCAGGCAAAGTGATATACAATGCTTGTAGATATAAGACATAATAAGGATGACTGGCAAGTAATGCGCATTGTCACTTCTGCATTGTGTGTAATACCTGTTGGTTTACGAGCCGCAGTCTGAGACTGAGAGACAAGCAGACGGAAAGACACACACACAGGCAGACATAATGACAGATAAGCAGAGTCAGACAGACATAAGCAGAGCTAGACAGACAGACGGAGAGACAGACAGATAGACAGACAGACAGACAGATAGACAGACAGACATACAGAGACAGATAGACAGACAGACATGTGTGTAACATTGAAAACAAAGGGAGGGTTCCCTCCACCACTGCTGACATTTATCATATGTCATTGGGCTGTCAAGAGTTATCTGGCACTTGTCAACACACCTTTCTTCAAGGAGTTTCATATATATACTCCAGGCACACAGGCAGACAGAAAGATAGATAAGCAGAGCTAGACAGACACAGACAGATAAACAGACAGATACACAGACAGACAGAGATAGATAGACAGACAGATACACAAACATTTTTGTGTATAACAGTGAAAACAAATAAAGCAGGGTTCCCTGAGTGCACATTCATCAAGCGTCACTGCCTGTCAGCAGTTTGCTGACACTTGTCATAACACCATGCTTCAAGGTATACTCCAGAGTGTCTAAAACATTGCAGCGACCTATAAATACTTTGTATATATTTCTAGACAATAGTAAATGACACAATCACACTTGTGGGTGTGATTGTGACTATTTCAGTACCTAATATTAGTGTCAGAACAAAGATTGGCTATGAAATCACAAGAAATATTATAAATTGTAATTATCAGAACATAAAAAATCTATAAATTAAAATAAAAACGAGAAAAAAAGGTATATTGGCAACACTTTTGCAAGCAGCAGGAGTCAATGTTGCTGTCAGGTGAGCATCCAGCATCAACATGACGGGCTTATATCTCGGTAAGTACTGACCCTAAAGTTGTTTTTTTTTATCCTATAACATTTATAAAAATGCACTCTTCATTTAAATTTTTTTTTTTTTCAAAATATTCGGAGCACTACGCGAGTGAACGTACATCTACGTGTGGACAGTTTAAGGGTTAATGTCACCTTTGCACCATTTATAACCTTTCAGGTATATTTTTAAATGTTTATACAGTAGTGTACGTACTGTATATTGCAATAAACAGAATAGAGGAAATCAGTTCTAATACATTACTTAGGTATGCATACTGGTCAGGGAGCCCGTCGTAAGTCTGAATCGTTGGTAAACAAGTACGTCGCTAAGTGAGGAGAGTCTGTACTTAAATGATCACAGTAAAACAATGTACAGTGGTCCCTCGGTTTTCGCCAAAAATTCGTTCCAGAATGCTGCTCAAGTGCCATTACCGAACGAATTTACTTCCTTAAGAAATAATGTCACATAGGTTAGTCTATTTCAGACCCCCAAAAATACACTTGCAACAGCACTTATGAAAATACACTTACATAAATGTTCGAGTTTGGAGATGCACGAAAACCGAGGGACCACTGTACTTAAATGATCACAGTAAAACAATGTACAGTGGACCCCTGAGTAACGAGCAAAATTCATTCCAGAAGCCTGCTCAAGTGCCATTACCGAATGAATTTACTCCCTTAAGAAATAATGTCAAGTAGGTTAGTCCATTTAAGACCCCCAAAAATACACTTACAAAAGCACTTACAATATTATACTTACATAATTGTACGATTTCCGGGGTGCTCGTTACTCTTGGGTCTACTGTACTTAAATGGTCACAGTAAAACAATGTACTTAAATGATCATAAGTGGCCAGAATAAACTGTTAAATTCAACTGTGTTATGTCACATGTACATTGTTATAAGTAATTTTATCTTATTAGTTTATATCTAATTACCTTCTAGCTTATTAAATAACCAACACCAAACTCATTGGTGCTACCCAATTTTGTAACTTAAACTTAATAGATTAACTAAATTTGTAAGTTTTTACTGTACTTTATTTCATTCTAGCTTAATACATAACCAATACCAAACTCATTGGTGCTACATTGTTATTAGTAATTTAATCTTATTAGTTTATATCTAAATTTTTCTTTAATTTTACTGTACTATATTTCATTCTAGCTTAATACATAACCAATACCAAACTCATTGGTGCTACATTGTTTTTGATAATTGTATCTCATTAGTTTATATCTAATTTTTTATTTCATACTAGCTTAATACATACTCAATACCAAGACCACTATGTTTATTTGTTACTATACTCTATTTGACCAATATACTTACCAAAACATCCCCTTACAACAGATATCAGTACTATAACTCACCACACTATACATGATATAACAAAATCACTATTTAACCTAAATGATGAATGATCACGTCGACCCTGATCTAAACCTATTTAATCGAACACCCATTCAAAATTTACTGGAAAATAACTGCCTCTACTACACAGCATCACAAGCCCACACTGTCCTAAACACTACTAAAAGTATAACAGTTCTTAACTACAATGTCCGATCCTTAAGCAAACACTATGATGACCTCCTTGCCCTCCTTGGTTCCCTAAAAACAACCTTCACATGTATTGTCCTTACTGAAACCTGGCTTAAGCAGGATACAATAGATATCTACTCGCTGCCAGGATACACAGCAATACACAACTGCAGACCACATCAAGCGGGGGGAGGTATTGCAATCTATTACTCTAATGAAATATCCTGCTGTGACACCATTTGCTATAATGATGAATATGGAGAATATATTTTTGCTAAATTTACTGCACAAACCTTAAGACTCCCATAACCATCGGGCCATTTACCGGATGCCTCATACAAACATCCCAAGTTTTAGCGATCAACTAAAAACGCAAATAACAAACAACCAATTGAACAAACACCACCTTATCTTAGCTGGAGACTTCAACATCAACCTTGGCCTACCAGATGACCAGCCAGTAACCGATTTCATCAACAATATGAACAACACACTTCTCATACCAACAATAACCAAACCAACTAGGCTTACTGATACGAGTGCAACCATAATCGACCATTATGGACCAATATCCTAGCCCCCTTAAATCGGGATAATAACAGACAGCACCACAGACCACTACCCCACCTTCCTCTTAACAAACATTAGTAAACCGCCCCTAGAATACACCAAAGTTTCATTCCGACTCCATGACCAAGCTTCAATAAATAACTTCACAACAGAGCTAGACACAGTTGACTGGGCTATAGAATTCCCAAATGCCAAGGGTATCGATGAGTGGACAGACACCTTTCTTAATAAATTACATAGACTATACAACAAACATTGTCCTATAAAAATGAAACAGATTACGAATAAACGGTTAGGCTGCCCATGGCTAACTAACAACTTACTAAAATCCATTAACAAGAAACATCAATATGAGAAGCAATATAGACGGGGATTCATACATAAGGAGTTTGTTAAACACTATTCATCAGTTCTCACCAAACTAATAAAAAAGCCAAACAATTGTACTACTCCAGCAGATTCACTGAAACAAGAGGAGATATAAAAAGACCTGAAAACACTCTCACAGATTATGGGCACCCACAAACTGAAAAAAATAGGGATATTGTCCTAACTAAACCAAACGAAACACCACTACAGCCTATTGATACAGTAAACAAGATAAATGACTTCTTCTCAACTATAGGATCAAATCTTGCCAGTAAAATTCCAGATACCAATGCCCGAGCAAGTGATTACCTAGATGGGAATTTCCCATCCTCCTTATATCTTGCACCTACAGAACACACTGAAGTCTCCATGATAATCAAGTCACTTAAAAATAAATCAGGACATCTGTCTCAAGTTCCACCCTTAATATACAAACGAGCTGCTCATGTCCTTTCATATCCTATTTCTTTACTTTTTAACAAATCATTAGAAACTAGCACCTTCCCAACACTACTCAAAACAGCAAGGGTTACACCAATACACAAAGGTGGTGACCCTACAGACGTAAATAACTATAGGCCTATATCAAATCTACCATTGCTATCCAAAATATTCGAGAAACTTGTGCACAAGAGATTATACTGTTATAACGACACAAAGCATACTCAACCCCTGCCAATTTGGCTTCAGGAAAAATAAAAGCACTAACGATGCAATAGTAAAAATGATAGACCTGCTTTACACAGCACTTGAAAATAAGGAATATCCACTAGGACTTTTTATTGACTTAAGGAAAGCTTTTGACACAGTAAACCACGGCATCCTACTCCACAAACTTGACCACTATGGAATAAGAGGTCATGCACTAGCATACCTCAAATCCTACCTCACTAATAGGTACCAGTACAGGTATCCCTCAACTTTCGCGTTTTCTACTTTCGCGGGCTTCAGACACTCGCGAATTCCCGGCCGCCAAATTCCCAGCCGCCAAATTCCCACCCACCAAATCATATTTAAGTTTCCCGCCACCCGAGCGTCCCTACTACCTTCCCTCCGACCCAGAAGCCAGCCCACCCACCACTCATTCACTGAGTGTTTTGTTTGTTCATTATTTGTTATTAAACTACAGTATAACATGTATGTAGTACTATATAGTACAATATTTTACTATGTTTTCATGCGTTTTATGATTGTTCATGGTTCAATAGGTTAAGGAAGCAGTAAGTAATGAATGTACTAAATAAAGGTTATCTATCTATTACATTTATTCCAAATTGATATCAGAAACATGATAAATACCCTAGAACTGTAATAAAGATGCTGAAATGAATAATATATGCCATATTATATGAGGGGTAAGAGAGCAGGACCTGCCATATGAGATGTTTACATCAGGGTAAACATGCCTAAATCACTCTTGTTATAAAAACAAATGCAAAAATAGCATTTATTATTTTTAGAATAATAATAATTTATAATAATTGATCTGGAACACTTTAAATGTCATCAGTATTTGGTAGCTGACATTTAGAGCACTCAACAGCAATTATTATTAATTATTATTATTTATAATTATTATTTCCCTACAATATATTGTAGGGAGATAATAATAATAATTATTATTATTAATATTAATATTATTTTCTTACAATATATTGTAGGGAAATAATAATAATTATTATTATTATTATAATCAAAGAGAAGCGCTAAACCAAATAATAATAATTGCTGTGGAGTGCTCTAAATGTCAGCTACCATATACTGATAACATTTAAAGTGCTCCAGATCAATTATTATAAATTATTATTATTCTAAAACAATAAATGCTATTTTTGCATTTGTTCTTACGACAGGAGTGATTTAGGCATGTTTACCCTGATGTAAACATCTCATATGGCGGCGGTCCTGCTCTCTCACCCTCATATAATATGGCATATATTATTAATTTCAGCATCTTTATTACAGTTCTAGGGTATTTATCATGTTTCTGATATCAATTTGGAATAAATGTAATAGATAGATAACCTTTATTACTAATATTAGTGTAATTACACAACATTTTATTAGCAATAAGGCTAACATCCATCACCCATGACGACTCACCAGACACTGAATATTACTGCGCCTCTCCCTCCCTCCAATAGCTCCTCCCACTTCGTAACGATGTTAGATGGTGAATTTAATGTATTTTTCTGTAAGCTTAACTCGTTGTATCTGTATTTTACTTTTTATTGTTTTCTGTAATATATGAGTTATGCAAATTAAAATAAAGTTATGAAGTTGGAGTTTCATTTTTTGTTCTAATGTATACATATTTAATTCAACATTTGGCATCATTACAAAGTGGGCGGAGCTACAGCAGAGGCAGAAGAAGCAGTGTCAGTAACTTGATTCCCCATGACACTTCACAACACTATAAAATATGTATTGTATAATTATACTATTACAGGCCTCCCTTCACAGCCAGCTCATGTCAAAATAACATGTATATAGTACATTATTTTACGATGTTTATATGTGTTTTATGATTGTTCATGGTTCAATAGGTTAAGGAAGCAGTATTGTATTATATTTCCCTACAATATATTGGGGCACCAAACATTCGCGATTTTTCAACATTCACGAGGCTCTTGATCCCCTAACCCTCGCGAATGTTGAGGGATACCTGTATGTCACTATTAAAGACACATCCTCCACGACACTACCACTAGACACCGGCGTACCGCAGGGAAGTGTCCTTGGTCCCCTGCTCTTCCTCTTATACATCAATGATCTTCCCAATGTATCACAACATCTGAAACCAATACTCTTTGCTGACGATACAACTTATGTCATCTCCCACACAAACCTTGCCACACTTAATACCATTGTTAACGACGAATTAATAAAAATATCAACATGGATGACTGCCAATAAACTTACACTCAACACTGATAAGACCTTCTATATTATGTTTGGCAACAGAACAGATGATCCACAATTAAACATTAAGATCAACTCTACACCTATTGCTAGACATCACGAGGGCAAGTTCCTGGGCCTTCACATTGACAGCAGCCTGAAATTCAGCACCCATATCCAACACATAACAAAGAAAGTGTCCAAAACTGTGGGGATCTTCTCTAAGATACGGTATTATGTACCACAATCAGCCCTACTCACACTATACTACTCACTCCTCTATCCCTACCTCACATATGCCATTTGTGCATGGGGATCAACAGCAATTACCCACCTAAAGCCAATAATAACCCAACAAAAAGCCGCAGTAAGAATTATCACACAATCCAACGCTAGGCAGCACACCCCCCCACTCTTCAAAGACCTAAACCTACTCACTGTCCAGAACATCCATACTTACTACTCTGCTATCTACATTTATAGAACCATTAATTCCAACTTTAACCCTGAGCTAAAACACTTTCTTGACAGTTGTGACAGGACCCATAGACATAATACCAGACATAAACACCTCTTTGACATTCCCCGTGTCCGACTAAATCTATACAAAAATTCAATGCGCATAAAAGGGCCTAAAATCTGGAACGCCCTGCCTGAAAACTCTAGAACTGCAGACACAACCTCCATTTTCAAAAGCACCGTTAAAAAACATCTTATCTCACTTACGCACCCAACTGGTAGTTAACCATACGAAAACTACTTTATCTTGCACATATCCACAGCAAAATACACTTATTGATATCTGTGATTCTCCTTAATTTGCACATTACTAACCACAGCAAAATACACTTATTGATATCTGTGATTCCCCTTAATTTGCACAGTTCTAACCAAAATTCTAATACAACTATTGCTCCATAATACTTAAGCTAGTCATAAGTTTGCCTAAGATACTCCAATATAGAAACTATATTATGCCAATATATCACCTTTATCATTAATATATAAACTAATTGCTAACTTTTTATACTAATTGTTAAATTCTCAATGTTTAACCCTTTACCGGGCAGGACCGTGTAGAGACGGTCCTAAACACGTGTTTTTTGCACGTGTCATCCTACTCCCCCAGCGCATCTAGGTTCCCATTCTCTGTTTCTGACCAATCACAAGCCTTCTGTGAGTCGCTCCAGCTAAGTGAGACCGGCATCTGCTCGCTTCCCATTGGTTGAGAGACCAAAATGTAAACACTTCTCGCTTGGCGTCACCCAGAGCCAGATTTTTGCTCTTCTTCCACTCATATACACTGTGATTATACTCTCTACAATGTCGGTAAGTACTTATTGTTGTGTCCAGTGTGTAAATGAATAGTTTAGGCATATTTTGAGATATATATCAGGAGTTAGATATGCATAATATGAGTGTACCATGCAATTGAAAAAAAGTGCAACAAAGAGGACCGTGTACAGACGGTCCCGCCCGTCAGGGCCACATTTCAAATTTCAGTAAATAAATATTTATATAAAAATTTCTAGTGCATATATGAATTCTGTAGTGTTCTGGGTGTGTACAGAACATTCTTATTGTCATTCCAGATCAATGAGAAATTGTTCTATTGTGAACCCTTCCAACAGAAGTTCAAATATCTCTGCATTTTGGTGGAAAGTGACTCAGATCCAGAACCAGATGACCTGTTGCCATCTCCAGTGCAGTACCAACGTGCAGAAAGGCCTGATGACAGTGTGAGGTTTGACCAAAATGATAGGTTTGATAAAATGCTAGGTCACTGGCCAGTGCAAGGCAGAATATTTACATGCAATTATTGCAGCAAAACAAAAATCATGTCACATCCTCATTTTTGTGTGCCGTATGCAAGGTAAATCTATGCATCAAGAAGGAAAGAAATTGCTTCATAGCCTTTCATTGTAGCAATTAGTGATCAAGAATGATTGTTTTTCTCAGGAAATTCAGGAATATGGGACTTGAAAGTTTTATCCCTTGCAATGTGTCCATGTTGCTCTTTGGTTCACTTTTATATTTTTATACCTACAAAATGTTTGGAAACAAGTTCCATTTGTGTTTTTGATATTGTATATTAGTATAATAAAATAGAAAAATACTTATTTGGTGTTTTATTAACAATTGCAAATTTGCAACATTCAGAATTTGACACCCTTTAACGGTCAGGACCGTCTGTAGACGGTCCTTGAATATTGGCAATTGCGTGAAAAGTTTTTTTTAGAATTTCAATTATATGGGCTCATTATCCTTACATTGAGTTACTCTATCCACTCATATGAAACACATTTCAAAATTATCATTTTCCAGGGAGTGCCCGGTAAAGGGTTAAATTCCAGTACCTAAATTTTGTAAACCTAACCTAACCTTACAATCTGTATATCCATTGTATAGCTATTGAGTAAGACCTATCATAAGACTGCCTGAAAAGCCTAGGCATACCTAGACATATTATTGGCCATCTTGTAATATCAACTTTAATGTATAACTATAAGTACCCCCCACCTTGTATTACATGAAATAAAGAATTTGAATTTGAATTTGAATTTGAATTTGAACTACTGTACATGTGTAGTGTTACATATGACATCAACTACTGTACCTGTGTAGTGTTACATGACATGACATCAACTACTGTACCTGTGTAGTGTTACATAACATGACATCATCTACTGTACCTGTAGTGTTAAATGACATGACATCAACTACTATACCTGTGTAGTGTTACATTATATGACATCAACTACTGTACCTGTGTAGTGTTACATGACATGACATCAACTACTGTACCTGTGTAGTGTTACATGACATCAACTACTGTACCTGTGTAGTGTTACATGACATCAACTACTGTACCTGTGTAGTCTTACATGACATGACATCAACTACTGTACCTGTGTAGTGTTACATGACATCAACTACTGTACCTGTGTAGTGTTACATGACATCAACTACTGTACCTGTGTAGTCTTACATGACATGACATCAACTACTGTACCTGTGTAGTGCTACATCACAAGACATCAACTACTGTACCTGTGTATTGCTACATCACAAGACATGAACTACTGTACCTGTGTAGTGTTACATGACATGACATGAACTACTGTACCTGTGTAGTGTTACATGACATGACATGAACTACTGTACCTGTGTAGTGTTACATGACATGATATGAACTTCTGTACCTGTGTAGTGTTACATGACATGACATCAACTACTGTACCTGTGTAGTGTTACATCACATGACATCAACTACTGTACCTGTGTAGTGTTACATCATATGACATCAACTACTGTACCTGTGTAGTGCTACATCACATGACATGAACTACTGTACCTGTGTAGTGTTACATGACATAACATCAACTACTGTACCTGTGTAGTGTTACATTACAGACATCAACTACTGTACCTGTGTAGTGTTACATGACATGACATCAACTACTGTACCTTTGTAGTGTTACATGACATGACATCAACTACTGAACCTGTGTAGTGCTACATCAAAATACATCAGCAACTGTACCTGTGTAGAGCAGCATCAAGTGACGAGTTGTACTTCTTCATTAAGAAAGAGGCGACCAGTGTGGCACTCCTAGACACTCCGAAGAAACTGAAAGATACAAGTTGACCCTGTGAATGTTGTTGTACGCAACTGTGACTACCCTACTACAGTGTGAATGTTGTTGTATGCAACTGTGATTATCCTACTACTGTGTGAATGTTGTTGTATGCAACTGTGACTACCCTACTACTGTGTGAATGTTGTTGTATGCAACTGTGACTATCCTACTACTGTGTGAATGTTGTTGTATGCAACTGTGACTACCCTACTACTGTGTGAATGGTCTTGTATGCAACTGTGACTACCCTACTACTGTGTGAATGTTGTACACAACTGTGAATAACCTACTACTGTGTGAATGTTGTTGTATGCAACTGTGACTACCCTACTACTGTGTGAGTGGTAGGTTGTCTGACTGTGACTATCCTAATACTGTGTGAGTGGTGGGTTGTCTGACTGTGACTATCCTACTACTGTGTGAGTGGTGGGTTGTCTGACTGTGACTATCCTACTACTGTGTGAGTGGTGGGTTGTCTGACTGTGACTATCCTACTACTGTGAGAGTGGTAGGGTGTCCAGGAGTGACTACATCGTCTCACACAGGCTTCTTGTTCACACATCGTGAATTCTGAGAGCTACTTGTCACGTCCATTGGCACTTTGGAATTCCATCAGTCCAGTGTGTATATTAACTTCACTTCAAGAAATTAATTTTTGTATTTTATTTTTCATTATTTGCTTCAGTTAGGAAACTGTCATGTGTGATTGTTTTACCTTTTATATAAATATATTTTTTTATATTATCAATAAAATTGTTTATTTTCTACTGTTATAATTTATTCTGTAATATTTTCTTTTCATAAGGAGGAATGGTTATTTTATATACCCTTTGAGGGTCTGAAAGGGCCATTATACCTCCATACCCAATGACTGACTCCATGTCTAAAATCTTCGAGAAAATAATATACAAGCAAGTTTACTCCTACATTGTATCCCACAACATACTTAACCCTTTCAGGGTTTTGGCCGTACTAGTACGGCTTGCGCATCAGGGTTTTCCACGTACTAGTATGCATAAATTCTAGCGCCTTCAAATTAAGTGGGAAAGGGCTGGTAGGCCTAGAGGTGAGAGAATGGGTCTGCGTGGTCAGTGTGCGCAGTAGGAAAAAAATCGGGGACCCGGTGGTGCATTGTGAGAACGCCATGTTAGTACACCTTGTTCACCATGCCTCGTAGTAAGAAACTCCTCACTCCTCGGCGAATTGGAACACTTTTGTTCCCCAGTGACAGTTCTAACACCGATGGGAGTGTCAGTGATGATAAGTTTCAAGGTTTTGAGGAGGTTGTGACCGAAACTAGTGACCATAATACCGGTAATATTGAGGAAAACCCAGACGAAACTCAACCTTCAACCTCTGGTGATGTGGCATCTTGTTCACCTTCAGTTATACCAGAACGAAGGAGGAAACTCTTCTTTACCCATATCCAGGACTCTGATGTGAGTAATGGCGATGATAGTGATAGTGAATATGAACTCCAAGCTCTTCAAAACAGTTCCAGTAGCGAGAGTGGAGTGGAATATTCTCCAGTGAAGCGTCAGTATATATGACGGTATATGCGCTCTGGTAGCGTGCCATATGCTGTTCCAAGGGGAAGGAGTACATCTCGGAGTACATCCCATGGGGTACAACAGAAGTGATAGTGAAAATGACAATGATAGCGTTGCAATTGGAATGAGAAATGCGCAAGCATCTGTTAGTGGTAGTGGTGGTGGTGCCAGGCGCGAGGCACCAGCAGTGGACCATGCTGGCACCGACGCGCTGAGTCACTCAGCTACAACAAAGGCAACCTCCTCCACCACCAACCCCACAACCACCTCCACTCCCAACCCCAACCTCCAACCTCCACAACCTCACAACCCCACAACCACCTGTAATATCCAGTACCCACCAGCAGACCGCACCTGGGATTGGCAAGCAGCTGACAATTTTATTCCCAGTCCCCATCAGTTTGATGAAAGTCAAGTGGAATACGCCCATCTTGTCCACTTGGGAACAATGCCAGTGAACTGGAATGCTTTGAATTATTCTTGATGAACCTCTGATGGATATTATTGTCAGGGAAAGCAACAGATACTACAGTACACCATGGCAAACACAATACTTTCACCAACATCACGCTCAACAGGTGGAAAGAGACAACTGTGGCTGAGATGTACTTGTTCTTTGCCACAATAATGCTTATGCCTCATGTTTATAAGCACAGTGTCAAATCATACTGGTCGACAGACCGCCTGATTGCAACACCAGGTTTCAGTGATATAATATCAGTGAATCGATGTTACACTGAGATGCTTCCAGACAAAACCACCCTGACAAAACGATAGGTTATATAAGATTAGAAATGTGTTTCTGTATCTGAAAGAGAAATTCAATATGCATTTTTATCCCTTCAGGAAGCTTGTTATTGATGAGTCACTGATTCTGTTCAAAGGTAGACTGTCGTTCAAGCAGTATATACCAAGCAAGAGGAAACGCTTTGGTGCATAAAGTTGTTTGTGCTTTGTGATTGCTCCAGTGGTATTGTATTGGATATTATTGTGTACACCAAGTTACAAAACATTGCAAGATACCAGGAGGTTATTGGGTATCTCTGGTGATGTGGTTAGAACAATGATGGAACCATATCTTGGATAAAGGGGCATATATTATATACTGATAACTAGGTACACATAGCCCCTCCTCAGTGATTTTTTTGGGAGTGAACTTGACAGATGTGTGGTACTGTGCGTACAAAATCGTAAGCATATGCCTAGGTTCAGTGCAGGCACTCGTAGAGGTCAGGTGCAGCGTTTGCTGCCAATGACATCATGGCATTTCGGTGGCAATGACAAACGAGATGTCACACTGTTGTCATCTATTCACCCTAACGAAATGACAGACACTGGCAGGGTGAATAGAGACCGATGAACCCATTCTAAAACCTGCAGCTGTGATTGACTACACTCTCAATATCGCTTAGTGGACAAATGTGACATGCAAATTGGGTTTGCTGATTGTGTTCGCAAGAGTTACAAGTGGTACATAAAACTCTTTTTTCACATTCTGGACATTACCATGCTCAATGCTTATAATATCTATAAGTTGAAGACCACAAACAAACCACCATATGGCGATTTTGTTTGTCTGTCATCAGACAAATAATATTCAAGTACCAAGGAGCAACACCTGCAATAGAAACATGCCCAACACCAAGTTATCAACACCTACCCCTCGTCTGAGGCTTGGTGGTGAACACTTCCTAACAAAACTGCCTGCTACTGCTTGCAAGAAAAAGGCTCAGAAGAGGTGTTTTGTCTGTGCACATACAAAAAAACGCCCACAACAACGCAAAGACACTCGTTTTATGTGTGTGGAATGTGAAACACCACTGTGCATGGAACCATGTTTCAGAGACTTCCACAGGCTGCAGAACTTCTAGAAACATGTCCAGTGACTCTATGTATGTATATATATGATTGAACAATATAAATAACTAATATTTGTTATTGTAAAAATTTGTAAATACATTGTGTAAACAAATTAGTGAAAGAAACTTCATGTGAATATTGTGTAATAAATAGCGAGTGAATATTTGAAAAACAGCACTTATATTGGTCTCACAGGCCATAAAAGTTATTTGCAACAAAAAAAACAAAATTCGATCAGAAAACAAGTCCAAGAAAGAAAAAAAAATATTACCGGGTGACCGGCAGTCGGCGATGTTGCCGACACCGGCTCCATTTTCGCCAACTTCAAATCTCTATATCTCGGTGAGTATTGATCGCAAAAATGTATTTTTTAGCCTATTAGATTTAGAAAAAAAAAACTATCATTTCATAAGAAAAAATAATTTTTTTTTTTTTTGAAATTCATGGACCCTGAGAACGAGATTCGGAGACCCCCCTTGGACCCTGAAAGGGTTAAAGTGCTCCAGATCAATTATTATAAATTATTATTATTCTAAAAACAATAAATGCTATTTTTGCATTTGTTCTTACGACAAGAGTGATTTAGGCATGTTTACCCTGATGTAAACATCTCATATATGGTGGCGGTCTGCCTGCTCTGTTACCCCTCATATAATATGGCATATATTATTCATTTCAGCATCTTTATTACAGTTCTAGGGTATTTATCATGTTTCTGATATCAATTTGGAATAAATGTAATAGATAGATAACCTTTATTTAGTACATTCATTACTTACTGCTTCCTTAACCTATTGAACCATGAACAATCATAAAACGCATGAAAACATAGTAAAATATTGTACTATATAGTACTACATACAGGGAGCAAGGGGCTAGTAACCCCTTCTCCTGAATATATTACTAAATGTAAAAGGAGAAACTTTCGTTTTTCCTTTTGGGCCACCCTGCCTCGGTGGGAAACGGCCGACGTGTTGAAAGAAAGAAAGAAGTACTACATACATGTTACACTGTAGTTTAATAACAAATAATGAACGAAGAAAACACTCAGTGAGTGAGTGGTGTGGAGGCTGGCTGCCTTGTCGGAGGGAAGGTAGTAGGGACGCTCGGGTGGCGGGAAACTTAAATATGATTTGGTGGGTGGGAATTTGGCGGTTGGGAATTCGCGAATGTGTGAAGCCCGCGAAAGTTGAGGGATACCTGTATTTCAGTACCTAATATTAGTGTCAGAACAAAGATTAGCTATGAAATCACAAGAACTACTACAAATTGTAATTATTAGAACATAAAAATTATACAAATTAAAAAAAATGAGAGAAAAAAAAGGTATATCAGCAACACTTCTGAAGCGGCAGCGCTTCATGGTGCCGTCAGGTACCGTAAGTACTAAATTTTTTTTGCATTACTTTATGTAAAAAAATGTCCAATATTTAATTTTTTTTTTTTCTAAATATTCGGAGCGATGGGTGAGAGAACGTAGATCTACGTTTGGACAGAAAAGGGGTTAAGTGATGTAAACAGCCTTTCATCCTCTATGATAAGAGATAATCATAGACTGAGCTAGGGAACTGTATGTGCATATGTGAACAGTGCAAAAAATCTAGGAAAATGTTTATCAATATAAGTAACTTACCTGGATCTGGTTCTTTGAAATCATCAAAGTTACGAGATCGATCACTATCTCTGCGGTCTCGTCTCATATAACCTTCACCTCGCCCACCACGCTCCCCACCGAGTGATCCAGGTGGTCCACCACGACTTCTCCCAGCAAAGCTTCCTCGCTCACCTCCGCCTCGCTCAGATCCTCCTCGTTCATCAAATCCACCATACCTACCACCTGTGCCACCAACAAAACCTGCTCGCCCACCTCTTCCACCTCGGTCATCATCCCTTCTATAACGACCTGATTTAAAGACATATAAGATACATTACAAATACAAATTATGGCAAGTTCACATACAGAACTAGCAACTTAAACAAGTGATCATGAATACATACATCTTTTCACAAAGACCGCCTTCTTTTACTGTCTTGCATTGTAGCTAAAGACAATCCTCCACACATACAAAATACTAATCAGTCTCAGTTAACAAAACACTAATCATAAGGTCACCATATATTTTTTTCTCCCGTTTCTTTCCTTAGATATTCAGTGTAGCCACACTGATGGGGTAAAAAATACAGGAACATGAGAAAAATTTATGTAAAAAAGAAATTATATATTTCCTTTGTCATAAACCTATGCCAATAAAAAATAGTTAGTTTTGATATTCTTAGTGATAAAACTAATGAAAAACAAAGACATAAAATTAATCACAATTAATGATTCTGGAACACTGATAAAACAGCACACTGAGTAAATAAAATAATTTCCTTCAAGAGGTTAAAATACACCCCCACCTACCAATAAGAGCCAGTTGAACAAAAATTACACTACTAAATTAGTTAAAGAAAAGTATACTACAAAGGCCACCAAATTAATATAACCCAATAACTGACCAATGTACAGTACCAGTACAGAGGCAACAAAGATGTGTTTGTCATACTAGTACGCACAATTTTTTTTTTTATTAACACATCGGCCGATTCCCACCAAGGCAGGGTGGCCCGAAAGAAAAACTTTCATCATCAT
>WNWK01015005.1:0-49337 GCA_009830355.1 Cherax destructor
AAAACATTATGATTATGCCAGTGTCTAGTGTAATGTAGTAGGGCTATGTTGTTTGGCATATTAATTTATGTTGATAATTATAAGCGTTCATATGTTTAAAGCTCTTATGTATTAAATGTACATATACCTGTCTCTTAATGTGTAATGTCAGGATTAGAATTAAGGAATATTATTAGAATAACAGCAAAGGAAATAATTGTATTTAAGTATATTAATGTTTTTTATAGGTTAGGTGTGGGGGCAGTGCAAGCGAGGCAGTGGGGACAGTCCAAGTTTAATTGTTTCATCTTGTAGAACATTTGCCTGGTTTAGGTTATCTGTGTTAACGTAGTCTTTTTATTGTGATATTTATAATTTCATTTGGGCGAATTCAAGAGGGGGCATAAATAATGGTACCATGTAATATAAGTTCTGATTGTACAATTTAAAATAGTACAATTTGGTAGATTTTGGGGGGGTAGGGTGTGCTTTATAAATAGTTGGTTTACTCAAAATTTCAGAGGAGTTTTTTTTAGGAAGGTTAAGGAGGGGGGAATTGTTTTTTTGGGGTTTTACTAGTGGTTTTTTTTTTCATAGAGGCCCTTGATGTTTAAAAATGATGATCGTATTCGTAAAAGTATAATGTGGTAGTTTCTATGTCGATTAGAATATTAAATTATGTTTTGGAATTATAAGCGTTATATGTTTAGAACGGCCATGTATTAATATGTATATATACCTTTTCTTTAAAATATAAAAAAAAAAAAACCATTGCAACTAAGAAACCCCAAATAATGAATAGTTGAATATAAAAACGACTTTGGTGATTTTGTGCGTACTGAAGGTACTAAGAAGGCACCAGTAAAAGGGGAGGCGGACTAGAATCCGTGATTGATATTATCTTCTCCGTCGTAAAATTTGTTTAGAGCAAGTTAATATCGTCTGAAGTCTGGGGTTTTTTGCTTGTTATTCTTTTTACGGCCCCCATCTAACAATGGTAGTTTTGGAATTTCCCCACCGGGGCCCGGAGTCAAGGGGTTCGCATGACCGATGTTTGACTGCCCGGGGGGCTTGATGACAGTGTCACGAGACTCTCCCCCAGTCAACATGGGGTGTGAGACTCCCATATAAACACGGGGGTTCACCGTTTGAACCCAGGGGTGTCGGGCTCTCCCTATTTGCTGGGAGTGTCACAGACCTCCCCACAAACGGGGATTACTGCTCCCGATACACCTGGGAGTGGTCAACAGACAGACCTGGAATTGACTCTTCGGCTGGTGACGGCCTTGACTATTCTGGCTTTTACCTACCCCCTGGTTCCGAGACTATGTACCTGAAAATGGACTGTTTATGAACTTATGTACCTGAAAGGGGCACTGGTAACAGGTGGTGTCTTGTGTGACACTGGTAACAGGTGGTGTCTTTTTTTTACACTGGTAACAGGTGGTCTTTGTGACCTGGTAACAGGTGGTGTCTTGTGTGACACTGGTAACGGTGGGATTTGTGACACTGGTAACAGGGGGTCTGTGACACTGGTAAAGGTGGGTTTGTGACACTGTGGTGGGATTTTTGGTAGTCAGTCAGGTTTTTGGGTGGACGAAAAGGTGAGTCGGATTTGATTTTATAACGCGGGGAAAAGGTTTTTTAAAATAGGTTCATGATGCAAGGAAGGTGTCTTATGGGCACAGAGAGAAGGGTGTCGTGTGACAAGGGAAGGCGTGTCGGGTGACACCGGGGGGGGTCATTGGGAAAAGGAACGGGGGCGGGCCCCCAGAAGGGGGCCATAAGACAAAAAGTATCAGAAAGGGTGGGTGTCCTGGGGGCACTTAAGATGGTAGCGACTTGACACTCCCCAAATTTTTTTTTACTTGTGACTTTTTTCTAGTCTGTGATTTTTGTAAATGTTTTTACACAGATTATTAGATTATATTTTTATTCAGATTATATGTTTTTATATTAATAAATATATTTAATATAATAAAAATCTGAAAAAAAATTTTTTATATCAAACATGTTTTTTTCAAATGCCTTTTTTGTAATATGGGGCCTGTCCGGGGCATTTGTTTTCCGGGGAAAAGACTGTTGGGGTAAAATTTAACTAGACCGAATCTTTGTGTCGGCATTTTTTTGGGGGGTGTTACCCCCTTCTAAAAAGGAGTTAGGAATTACCTCACCCCTGGCAGTCAAGGGGGAGCATCAGACCGATGTTTGACTGCCGGGGGGACTGACAGTGCATCGAGACTCTCCCCCCGTCAACACTGGGAGTGCTAACGGGCCCTTCAAACGGAGAGTTCACCAGCTTTTGATACACCTAGGAGGAGAGACTCCCATATCACTGCTGGGATGTCAGCGAACTCCCCTATACAACACTGGAAGTTTTCT
This sequence comes from Cherax destructor, assembly GCA_009830355.1. Classification (NCBI taxonomy): domain Eukaryota; kingdom Metazoa; phylum Arthropoda; class Malacostraca; order Decapoda; family Parastacidae; genus Cherax; species Cherax destructor. The sequence continues at coordinate 2,362 of WNWK01015005.1, forward strand.
GCCCCTGATACACCTGGGAGTGTTCAACAGACAGACCTGGGATTGACTCTTGTGCTGGTGACGGGGCCCTTGACTATCTATTTTATTCACCGCCCACTGTTTCCTGAGAATGTACCTGAAAAAAGGGCTTTGTCCTGAACTTATGTACCGAAAGTGGGACACTGGCAGGTGGTGTCTTGTGGAACCCGGGAGGTGGTGCTTTTGTGACACTGGAACAGGTGGGTTTTTGACACTGGTAACAGGTGGGGTTTGTGTGACACTGGTAACGGTGGGTATTGTTGGGGACTGGTAACAGGTGGTGTCGGGACATGGTAACAGGTGGTGTCTTGTGTGACAAGGGTGTCAGGATTTAGTGGGTAGTTTGGGGGTTTTGGGGTGGCACGACACAGGTTAGCGTGTATTTGATTTGTCATAACGCGTGAAAAGGTTTTATTAGAGATGGGTTCATGATGCAAGGAAGGTGTCTTATGGGCACAGAGAGAAGGGTGTCGTGTGACACAGAAGAGAAGGCGTGTCGGGTGACCCCGGGGGCGTGTCATGTGACACAGAGAACGGGTATCAGGGGACCCCGTGAGAAGGCGTGCCATAAGACAAAGAAGAATATGACAATGTGGTAGTTCCGGTCACACTTGAAGAGGGTAGCGACGACACTAAAACCAATATTTTGATTTTACTTGTGACTTTTATCTAGTACTGTGATTTTGTGTAAATGTTTTTACACAGATTATTAGATTATATGTTTTTATTCAGATTATATGTTTTTATATTAATAATATATATTTAATATAAAAAAAATCTAAAAAACGATATTTTACTCAGTATCCCAACAGTCGTTTATTACAAATGCTTCTTTATTTGTAATATTCTTCTTAAGTTAATTGTGATGGTAAAGTGCTCATAAATATTCATCAGTGTCCGTAACGTGATGATAGACTCATAGACTCAAGATGTTTGTAGAGCCAGGAAACCGGGTGTAAGGTGCTTATCAAAACTCATCAGTGTTTAAACACCCAACTCATCATCTACCATCATGTTCAGGTGAGTCTTACTTCAGACAGCTGGAAGGTAATTATCGTCTCCCAAGGCCGGATTAATTAGGCATAAGTTTAAAAACTATGGCCTAAGGCCCGGTCAAAGGGGCCTCTCAAAACTATACACTTTATTTTTTTTTTGCTTATGCCTAAATCTGGTACTTACAAGTTAACACTAGTATATTACTTTATGAATTGTACCTTAATCTGGCACTTAAAGTTTAAATAGTATACTACTACTACTAGTGAATTAATTTCACCAGGAAGATAGTTGATGTATTACTCAATCCTTTACGATGAAACTAAAGTCGTAATTTTAAAGTTCGGTTGGGGCACTGCCACCGCCTGCCATCACCTCCACCGCCTGCCACCCTTATTTAAGTCTTGCTTAGTTCAATTGTTAAACAACCTTGTTCTCTCATTATCATTTAAAACCCCCCCCCATTTTATGTGTGTTACTCCCCTAATTGTACCTTACCTAATTGTTGCAGGGGTCGAGACTCAGCTCCTGGCCCCGCCTTTCACTGTCCGCTACTGGGTCATTTCCCCCGATCCATGAGATTTATCATACCTCGTCTTAAAGCATGTATGGTTCCTGCTTCCACTACATCATTGCCAGGTTTTTCCACTTCCTGACTACTCTATGGCGAAAAATGCTTCCTAACATTCCTTTTTACTCATCTGAGTATTCAACTCCAATGTACCCCTTGTTTCTGTGTTCCCCCTTTGGAAATCCTGTCGATATCTACCTTGTCGATTCCCGCAGTATTTTGTATGTCGTTATCATGTCTCCTCTAACCCTCCTGTCCCTCCAGTGTTTAGGCCGATTTCCTTTTAAACCCTTTTTCGTAGGACATTCCCGAGCTCTGAACTAACCTTGTCGCAAACCTTTGCACTTTCTCAATTTCTTTTACGTGCTTGACCAGGTGTGGGGTTTCCCGAGTGGTGCTGCATATTAGTATGGGCCTGACGTACATGGGTAAAGTGTCTTGAACGATTCATTTTAAAGGGATCGGAACGCTAATTCAGGTTGCCAGTCTCCCATATGCTGCCGCAGTTATCGGGGTTGATGTGTGCTTCCGGAGACGTGCTTGGTGTTATACTCACTCAAAGATCTTTCCCAAACGAGGTTTGTAGTCTTTTCCCCTTGCCAGTACTCTGTGGTCTTTTTGCCCTTCCCCCTCTTCATGACTTTGCATTTGGCTGGATTAAATTCAGGCCGTTTCTGGGCCAGGTGTCCAGTATGTCCAGGTCCTTTTTAAATCCTGCCTGATCCTCATCCGATTTGATTTCTTTTTAATTTTACATCATCTGCAAACGAATATTTTAGTCTATCCTTCCGTCATGTCATTCAATATACCAAGAATAGACTGGTTCTAGGACTGACCCCGCGGTACCCGCCGTCACAGGGCCCACTGTGATACCTCATCACGCACCATGCCCCTTTTTCCCCTTTCAGGTTTTCCCTGATCCATTGCAGTGCCCTTCCTGTTATACATGCTGGGTCCTAGTTTCCCACTAATTTTATATGAGGAACTGTGTCGGGCCTTCCTGCAGTCCAGGAAAATGCAATCAACCCCCCCCTCTCCCCCATGTCTTACCTCTGTTATTTTATAGAACCCCAGGATGTTTGTTAACAGGATTTCCCTTTCCCTTGAACCCTGCGTCTTTGGGTTGATAATCCGTTGTTCTGGGTTTCTGGGTGCTCCACCACTTTCCCTGATGTTTTTCCCAAGATTTTGCACACTATAACGTAAGAAAAATTATATAGTTTAGTGCCTTTTTCTGTCTCCTTTTTAAAAAGGGGAACCACATTTTCCTTTTTCCAAACCTCGGTGGGTTTGGTTTCAAGGGATGTTTAATATTGTGGAACATCAGATCTCTGCTCCACCCCGGAAGGCCCCAGGGGAGATAGCCCGGTCCCATCCCCTTTTCAGGTATAAAGGTAACTGAGCAACTGCTTCACCTCCTCCCAGTTGTTTTATGTCATCCATCACTTGGTATATTCCTTGTTGGTGTCCTGCTCTGTCCTGTCTCCCCGATGCCTTCCTGCCTACTGTGCATCCCTTTAAACCTCGAGTTGAGCCCTACATACCTCTTGGTCGTTACTTGTGATTTCCCCCATCTTCCTCCCCCTTATCACCGGTCCTTGACTGTTGTTTCCCTGATGGACTGACATCATTTTTGGGTCAGACTTGAATTTCGATGCTATGTCATTTCCGTACTGTCGCTGGGCCCCCTCCGTTTTTTGCATACTCTTTCTATCTCTACGACCAATCTCTTTTTTTCTTAGGTTCTTTGCCTTCGATTTTCCCTGCCAGCACACTGAGTCTTTCCCCCCTGCCCCTTTTGGGTTTAAAACCCAGGGCCCTTTTCCCGGGGACTTACCATTTAATTTTTCCTTTTAAAATTATCCTCTGCTTCCTTGCATTTGTTGTTAGATTCCATCATTTCTTTTTTGCTTTCCTTCCTTCCCGAACCCCTGCAGGAACCTCATCCCATGTAGCCCCTCTTTAAATTTTGGGTTTGCCCCTTTCAACCGTTTTCCTCCCACTTGTAACTTACTATGTACTAAAGCTCAGAACCCATTGGTCACTGGCCCCAGGGGCCCCCGGGGGCCCTCAATGTCTGAGTGCCGGGTGAAACAAGGCCAGTTGCTTTTTCTCCCCCCTTTTGTCTGGTCGTGTCCCCGACATGTTGGTGCATCAGGTTTTCCAGTACCAATCCATATCTTGGTTCCATGTTTCTGGACCCCTTGGCCTTTTTTCCCAATCGACTTTGGGTTTGGGCGCCCATAACCGTAATTGCCACCTCTGCCAGTGTATCCACCATTGTCGTTGTCCTCTTCATATTCTCCCGGCCTCCGCAGTTCGGGGGTTTTAAACACTAAGACATTTATGCCCAGACTGGTTTGTACCACTATATAGTCCCTTTTTTCCCCACATCCATTCCTTCCTTTCCTAAATTTCCAATGGTTCCAAGAGCAGTGCGCCCCTCCCCCCCCCTTTCTTTTTCTATCTTTTCCCCGATCTGATATCCCTGTGGGGAAAATTGCCTCTGTTATTACCAAAGTGAGTTTCGTTTCTGTGACCAGATGTCTGGGGACTTTAATCGATTTTTTCATTCCCTCTTTATTTATTCGTTATTCCATTCGCGTTTTTTACCCAAAAATTCAACCCCTTTCCCCAAAATTGGGGCGGGGGGGTTTGGGGGATGGGGGGGTGTGGTTGTGCTTGGGGGTGAGGGAGGGCCCCTAGGGGGGGCTGTATGAGTGGGGGGAGTTGATGGGTGGGATTTGGGGTTTGGGGTTGGGGTTTGGAGGGGGGGGGCAGAGTGCCCAGGGGTTGCTGATGGGTGGGGGGTTTTGGGTTTTGGGTTGGGGGGGTGGGGGGGAGGAGGATTTTTTGGGGCAAATTGTAGGTTGCCTTTGGGGTTGTTTTTTGGAGGTCCCTGTGTTTCTGGGGGGTGCCCCCTTCTCTTTGGGGCTGGTTTTTCCCTCTTCCTTGTTCCATCCTTCCCTCTTTCCCCCCTTTTTATCCCTCTTTTAGGGGCATCGAGGGATATTTTCTGGCCCAGTCTCTCCCCGGGGTTTTCCTGGGATCATGGTTCGAGCTAATTCTGCCTTGGGTTACTTTTGAGGCCGATTTTTTCCCTATACCAAACCAACCCAAAAAAATTTTCACCTGGGTCGGGCTCCCCCTGTTGCAAATGATACCTAACTTTCTTTTCCTGTTTTCTTTTGTCATGGGTGTCCCCCTTTGACTTCCTGGAGTCCGCAGACAAAGATTGACCTCCCCTTTCAGCCCCCCCTGCATCTCCCTTTTTATCACGAGATTTAAGACCTTCTATTAGGGGGTCCCCCCCTTCAGTCGCACCCTGGCTGTAACCCCATCTCCTTTGTCTATCCCATGCTATTTGTCCCGTAGGAGTATACTGTTGGGGACTTGGGTTTATACGTCTGCTCATTTTTTTTAAACCCCCTCTGTGTTGTTACTGTGTGCTGTCTTGTTTTCCCCCCGGGTCTGATATACCTTTGCATACAGTTTATCTTCTTTTTCCCCACAGTCCCCTTATCTTTGCCTGATGCACAAATTCCTGATGGCATGTCTGAAAAGTTATTTTCTCTCTAAGCTGTGTCAGGCTCTGCAGCTTCTCCTCTAAGCTCTGTATCTTAGCTTCTGATTTTTTGACTTGTAGTTCCCATTTTCTACTCTCTGCAGCTATCTTTCTACCATTTTCTCCTAAGTTCCAACAGCTTCCTTCCCACTCTTTCTCCCTTTCAGCGAACTCTGCCTCCCATGCTAACCTCCCAGTGTGTGTGTGTGTGTATCACCTATTTGTGGTTGAAGGGTTCGAATCATAGCTCATTGCCCCACTTCTTAACTGACTGCTACTGTCCTCTCTCCCTGCTCCATGAGCTTTAAAATTCCGACATAGAAGAGGAGCTTACGACGACGTTTCGGTCCGACTTGGACCATTTGCAAAGTCGGTCCAAGTCGGACGAAACGTCGCGTAAGCTCCTCTCTATGTGGGGTTGTGTGTATGTTCCAGTCACGGTTTTGTGCCTTTTTGTTATCCATGAGCTTTATCATACCGTCTTAAAACTATGTATGGTTCCTGTCTCCACTCATCACTTGCTAGACTATTCCACTTCCTGACAACTCTATGACTGAAGAAATACTTCCTAACATACCTTTGACTCATAGGAGTCTTCAACTTCCAACTGTGACCCTTGTTGCTGTGTCCCATCTCTGGAACATCCTGTCTCTGTCCACCTTATCTATTCCTCGCAGTATTTTATATGTCGTTATCATGTCTTCCCTAACCCTCCTGTCCTCCAGTGTCGTCAGGCCGATTTCCTTAACCTTTCTTCGTAGGACAACCCCTTAGCTCTGGGACTAGTTTTGTTGCAAACCTTTGCACTTTCTCTAGTTTCTTGACGTGCTTGACCAGGTGTGGGTTCCAAACTGGTGCTGCATACTCCAGTATGGGGCTGATGTATATGGTGTACAGAGTCTTGAACGATTCCTTAGTGAGGTATTGGAACGCTATTCTTAGGTTTGCCAGACGCCCGTATGCTGCAGCAGTTATCTGATTGATGTGTGCCTCAGGAGATGTGTTTCGGTATTATACTCACCCCAAGATCTTTATCCTTGAGTGAGGTTTGCAGTCTTTATCCACCTAGACTATATTCTGTCTATGGTCTTCTGCCCTTCCCGATCTTCATGACTACATTTGGCAGGGTTTAATTCAAGGAGCCAGTTACTGACCAGGCTTGTAGCCTGTCCAGGTCTCTTTGTAGTCCTGCCTGATCCTCGACTGATTTAATTCTTCTCATTAACTTCACATCATCTGCAAACAGTGACACTTCTGAGTTTATTCCTTCCGTCATGTCGTTCACAAATACTAGAAACAGCACAGGTCCTAGGACTGACTCCTGTGTAACCCCACTCGTCACAGGTGCCCACTCTGACACCTCGTCACGTACCATACCCCTCTCTCTCTGAATGTAATTTTAAATAATTCCATTACAAATTATTGCAGTCACTGTCAGGTTGGTGGTAAGTCTTGGTGGCGCCAACTTGTGTGACGTCACAGAATACCATAAACTGTATCACTCACTAACATAAATATTGAACATAGGAGCTCTGTACAAGGCACTATGTTCTCTGCTAGGCAGGGACTATGTTCCGTGCTAGGCAGGCACTATGTCCCGTGCTAGGCAGGCACTATGTCCACTGCTAGGCAGGCACTATGTTCTCTGCTAGGCAGGCACTATGTCCCGTGCTAGGCAGGCATTATGTTCTCTGCTAGGTAGGCACTATGTCCCGTGCTAGACAGGCACTATGTACCGTGCTAGGCAGCCACTATGTCCCGTACTAGGCAGCCACTATGTCCCGTACTAGGCAGCCACTATATCCCGTGCTAGGCAGGCACTATGTCCCGTGCTAGGCAGGCACTATGTCCCGTGCTAGGCAGGCACTATGTCCCGTGCTAGGCAGGCACTATGTCCCGTGCTAGGCAGGCACTATGTCCCGTGCTAGCAGGCACTATGTCCCGTACTAGGCAGCCACTATGTCCCGTACTAGGCAGGCACTATGTCCCGTGCTAGGCAGGCACTATGTCCCGCGCTAGGCAGGCACTATGTCCCGTGCTAGGCAGGCACTGTGTCCCGTGCTAGGCAGGCACTAGTCCCGTGCTAGGCAGGCACTATGTCCCGTGCTAGGCAGGCACTATGTCCCGTGCTAGGCAGGCACTAGTCCCGTGCTAGGCAGGCACTATGTCCCGTGCTAGGCAGGCACTATGTCCCGTGCTAGGCAGGCAGTAAGTCCCGTGCTAGGCAGGCAGTAAGTCCTGTGCTAGGCAGGCAGTAAGTCCCGTGCTAGGCAGGCAGTAAGTCCCGTGCTAGGCAGGCAGTAAGTCCCTGTGCTAGGCAGGCAGTAAGTCCCGTGCTAGGCAGGCAGTAAGTCCTGTGCTAGGCAGGCAGTAAGTCCCGTGCTAGGCAGGCAGTAAGTCCTGTGCTAGGCAGGCAGTAAGTCCCGTGCTAGGCAGGCAGTAAGTCCCGTGCTAGGCAGGCAGTAAGCCCCTGTGCTAGGCAGGCAGTAAGTCCTGTGCTAGGCAGGCAGTAAGTCCCGTGCTAGGCAGGCAGTAAGTCCCGTGCTAGGCAGGCAGTAAGTCCCGTGCTAGGCAGGCAGTAAGTCCCGTGCTAGGGCAGTAAGTCCGTGCTAGGCAGGAGTAAGTCCCGTGCTAGGCAGGCGTGTCCTGTGCTAGGCAGGCCCGCCGTGCCCCGTGCTAGGCAGGCCCGCCGTGCCCGTGCTAGGCAGGCCCGCCGTGCCCCGTGCTAGACAGGCACTAAGTCCCGTGCTAGGCAGGCCCACCGTGCCCCGTGCTAGGCAGGCCCGCCGTGCCCCGTGCTAGGCAGGCACTAAGTCCCGTGCTAGGCAGGCCCACCGTGCCCCGTGCTAGGCAGGCCCGCCGTGTCCCGTGCTAGGCAGGCACTAAGTCCCGTGTTAGGCAGGCCCACCGTGCCCCGTGTTAGGCAGGCCTGCCGTGCCCCGTGCTAGGCAGGCACTAAGTCCCGTGCTAGGCAGGCCCACCGTGCCCCGTGCTAGGCAGGCCCGCCGTGCCCCGTGCTAGGCAGGCACTAAGTCCCGTGCTAGGCAGGCCCACCGTGCCCGTGCTAGGCAGGCCCGCCGTGCCCCGTGCTAGGCAGGCACTAAGTCCCGTGTTAGGCAGGCCTGCCGTGCCCCGTGCAGGCAGGCACTAAGTCCCGTGCTAGGCAGGCCCACCGTGCCCCGTGCTAGGCAGGCCCGCCGTGCCCCGTGCTAGGCAGGCACTAAGTCCCGTGCTAGGCAGGCCCACCGTGCCCCGTGCTATGCAGGCCCGGTGCCCCAACATCTGCTGGTGGAACAGCTGTCACACCATCACTAAAGTCAGTTCATGTTTTACACAATAATTCTTTAATATCTTGATTATACATACAACAATTCGGGAAATATACACCATACAGGCATACAATAATATGGGAAATATACATCATACAGGCATACAATAATATAGGAAATATTCACCATGATACGGGAATATCTTGATCATGCACACGGGAATATCTTAATGCACAATATCGTGACTGGAACAGTATAAAATAATTGTTATAACTCCAGCTTTGTGTTATATTCTTTGTTTCAGTCCCAAACTGCAGTGAGGAATATAATAAATAGTTGATAATCTAGTATGCCAGAATATTATGTGGTTCCTCTCGTTAAGGGAGCCACGCCAATAAGTCAATAAAAGCGTACATAGGCTACCAAATAACGTGGACAACTTCAGCCAGTCAGGACATCTAATTTTGTGTTCAGTAGATGTTGTATGCAAACAGTACGTACTCTTTATTCAGAGCATGTTAAACACAGCCACATAGGCTCCCCTCCAACCAGCGAACCATCGTTAAGGGTTTGGTGATGGGGCACCATCACCAAATCAACGACTTGGTTCAGCCAATCATAATGCGGGTCTGGCAATGGGAAAGGTAACGGGGATACGACACAGACGACACACACACACAGTTATCTCAGATCTTTGGGACCCTTCATGAGATTATTTTAGACTTTCCTACGATCCCCGTTGGGAGGGGAACACTGCTATTCACCCAATGGCTTCTGCTAATCGTGTGAAGATCAAACCACTGCATGGGACCATCAACGATTCATCTAAGCTAGCACTGGCAGCTGCCATCAGCGGCAGTCTGCATGTTAAATTCACAGCTATACTGACTTCCAAGAGGCATTCATTGTCATCTGTATTGATGACTCTGAGGCTGAGAAACTACTTACTATCGATGCTACCACCATATTACAAGACCGAGGATTCCAAGTTTGGACTTCCCCAGCTCTCAAGGCCAAGAGGACTGTGTTCCTTAAACGCCTGGATTCACTTATTACTGCTCAAGATACTGATGAAATTAAGGCGTCTATCCAACACCAGAACCCTTGGGCAAAGGTGGACTATGTTCACAAGATTCATAATGCTTCCTCCATGCTGAAGGTCACCTTCAGTGACGTCACCATGGCAGACAGAGCTATCACTGATGGACTTGCAATCCACTACTTCCACATCAACCCAGCATTCATCGAGGCAGAAAAGTACGAGTACATCCCACAGTGTTACAACTGTTACTCATATTCTCACACCACCAAAGACTGTCCCACCAAGGACAAGAAATTTTGTGCTACATGTGGCAGAGAAGGACACGACTACAAATCCTGCACCACCACCACCTCACTCAAGTGTTTAAACTGCAACACTGATCACCACACCCTCGCGGCCAAGTGTCCTACTAGACGTGAGATCCTCAAGAAACAACTAGACCAACAAACAAAACCTACTGCTCAAGCAACAACATATGTTGCCATCACTAAGATATAAGCAGACACCACCAAGATTCTCCAGGCCACCCAGGCCACCCAGGCCACCCAGGCCACCCAGGCGGCCTCCACTAACCCAGTACCACCACCACCTCTGCCCACTGGCGACTCCACCAAAATACTCTACTGCATTATGTACGCCCATGTACACAATGTTGCTGCACCTGGATCATTTAATTCTACCATTAATGAACTGTTCAAGCTCAACAACATGCCCAGCTTTAAATTCCCAGCATCTCCACCATCATCTGACATTATAAAGTCCACTACGAACATTGTCACCATCGAGAATGTTCCACCAGCAACAACACCACCACCTCCCGCCACCGAGACCACACCACCACCACCTCCCGCCACCGAGACCACACCACCACCACCTCCCGCCACCGAGACCACACCACCACCACCTCCCGCCACTGAGACCACACCACCACCACCTCCCGCCACTGAGACGGACCAATCAGAAGCCACCCATGCAGCACACGCCTCCAGCACAGCTGCCGCTCCATCCACCACCAAATCAACTACTCCTGCCTCCTCCACCAAAAACTCCACCACCAAACAAGCTGCTCCATACAACCCAACCTCACCAGCCACCACCAATCCACATAGAGCAACCAGAGAATACCAGTACATGAAATACGACAATGTCAACTTTTATTCTACAAACCAGTACAAATCACCAATGTCATTTGCCCAACTGGCTGACCGTCTCCTTGCGGGGACTGTTAAGTTCACCTGCCTCAACAACACAACGACTACCACTAAAGAAATAGCCCACGTCCTCCGGATGAACGCCTCGGGAGACCCCCTCCCGGCCTGTTGCATAACTCAACTTTCAAGTACTCAATTCAACACTCTCTGCTCGGGCTCTGCTGAGTAAATTCCACTAACATGCTGAAGTTCCCCCAGCACTTTGCTATTCAGCTAAAGCTGGGGTGTGGCTCCAATCGACCCTAATATAACTACAACTACAACTACAACTACATCTACAACTACTACCGCCTTCTGGGCCCTTCCCAACGCCGTCAGCCTGCCTGCAGTTCAACTACACCCGCCTCATCAGCTGCTACAACTCGCCACTGAAGTTTATCTGCTCATGTCGCCTGCAGTTTATCTGCTCATGTCGCCTGCAGTTTATCTGCTCATGTCGCCTGCAGTTTATCTGCACATATCGCCCAGAGTGGACGTGCCACTCACCTGTATATTCCCTCCTCCTACCCTTACCCAACCTTTTCCCATATTTCTATCCTTACCCATCATTCTTCCATCCCAGCTTACCGACGCTCAGGTCAATCAGTACCAGTAACGGGGATACCACTTGCAAATTTGTCATTGTCATTCCAGCATTGAGCTGGTTGTTGTACGGTCGTCTCTGTCTATTGGCTGCTTTTTTGCCTTATATGTATATAGTGTACATACTTGTACAAAGCCTTATAATATACTTGGTGAATGAAAATACAAAATTTATATATATGTATATATATAATTGCTTGGTGAAGGAAATACAATTCAAAGCATTTTCTACTGTGTTTCTTTGCTCCAAGCTCCGTTTTACACTCAGGATAACAGGCCATTGAACCTGAGGTTGTAATAGTAGTGTATTTCAGCTTTCCATACCTGGATTGTATTGTTACTTCCCTCCTGTTTGTTAAGGAAGACATGAATATCCTCCTTCCTCAACCCTTTCAGGGTCCGTGCCGTCTTTCTAAGTCATGAGCTCAGCTCATTCAGATAAGATTTGAGCGGTAAATTTTGGCCTAGATATGAGAGAATACATCTATGTGGTAAGTAAGTGTGCACCACATAAAACAAATCCTGCAGCACACAGTGCATAATGAGAGAAAAAAAAAACTGAAACCGTAATTTTCGATTAAAACAGCGACTTTGCAGTGTTTTTTCATATACGTTTTATAGTTGTATTTGCAATTTCTTGGTCTCATTTGATAGATAGGAAGATATAGTACAGATATAGAGATGATTTTGATTGGTTTTAGTAATGGAAATGGTTTGAAACTGAGCTCAAAATAGCGGAAATGTTAAATTTTTGCCTATGTTCAAGAGTAAACAAATGACCTCACACGTATAATACGCGCCAGCTGGTGGGTCTAATATACGTTCACAAATATGGTGATATTATTTGTACAATTATTACAATATTGCATAAAAGTAAATCTTCCATTTTTTTGTTTGAATAAAAATTTATTATGTGAATAAATAATCAAAATGGAATTTATTTGTAAAGACTAAAAACGTAATTAATGAACAGAGGAAATGTTAGTTTAGTGCCAGGAATGCCTGCATTGTTTATTCTGCACCATATTTTGAAATTGGAATATTTTGAACTTTGAGTTAAATTGGCTAAATTACCAATTTCCAATCACTTTATTTTGTAGTTGAAACAGTTGACTGGGCGATTTCTTGTGCTCAATCGATAGAATAGAAGTAATACTAGTGAAATAGCTAAGAATTTGGTCGACTGGAATAATGTGATTGGGAGTCAAAGTCGGCAAAATCGCCGATGCGTAAATATCGCTGACACATCAAAATTCGCGAGAGCATAATTTCGTCAATTTTCAATCAAATTTCTTACTTTTTGTTTTATTACCTTCAGAAAAAGATTCTCTACCATTTCATAAGAAAAAATGTTATTTTTTTTTTAATTTTTGGACACTGGCGCACCCCTACCAAAAATGGCCTTGGACCCTGAAAGGGATAAATTAAGACGAAAGGATGTGTCTTCTAGGCAACTGAGAATGTTAAACATCTTCCAGAGGAAGGTTGCTAAAGTTCGGTCTAGGGTTCATTGCTATGGTTTCCCAGGTTTTTATTGGTCAGGTGCCAGAACTTGAAACAATTTTCACCTCGCATCGAAAATGGCATGTCTTGAAATCCTCAACATGTCTCGTTGTGGGAAATAATCCACCAGGCTGATTGCGAATCTTACCTCAAAAAGTTTTGTGGATAACCATTACCAGATGAAACAATGAGCTCCGACAGGAAGCATCACTGTGAGACGAATCTCTGTTGATTCAAATTCAAATTCAATTCAAATTCAAATTCTTTATTTTTGGTAATATACAAGGTGGGGTGTACTTATAATTATGCATTTTATGAAGTAGATATTACAAGATGGCCAATAATATGCCTAGGTATGCCTAGGCTTTTCAGGCAGTCTTATGATAGGTCTTACTCTATAGTGACACAATGATTATACAGATAGTAAGGTTAGGTAATTGTAGTGATTAACTAGGTTTACAAAATTGAGGTACTGGAATTTAAACATTTAAGAATTTAACAATTAGTTTATATATTAATGGTAAAGGTGATGTATTGGCATATTACAGTTTCTATATTGGAGTGTTTAGGCAAACTTATGACTAGCTTAAGAATTATGAAGCAACAGTTGTATTAGAATTTTGGTAAGTTCTGTGCAAATTAAGGGGAATCACAGATATCAATAAGTGTATTTTCCTGTGGATATGTGCAAGAGAAAGTAGTTTTCATGTGGTTAGCTATCGGTTGGGTGCGTAAGTGAGATAAGATGTTTTTTAACGGTGCTTTTGAAAATGGAGGTTGTGTCTGCAGTTCTAGAGTTTTCAGGCAGGGAGTTCCAGATTTTAGGCCCTTTTATGCGCATTGAATTTTTGTATAGATTTAGTCGGACGTATACGCAGATCTTGCGTATAGCCACCTGGCAGTAGGTGTTCCTCGTCCACCTTCATGGTGTAGCCTGCGGAGTCCACCTGACTGTCAAAATTATTTTAAGTTTGCCTATGGACCCCCTTTTTTGGGATCATCTCTCTAAAAGCAGACAAATAAATGGTCATATTCTCTCGTTTCTTGAAGGATTTGAATGTTCAAAACTATTATGGACAAGTAGTCTAATAAAGAAATGAAAACAGATTCCAACAAGTTTTGATGTTGAGAGAAAACTACGACACTACTTACTCTGGGACTGCCGCGACCTCTGTTGCGACTCCTCCAGTTTCTGTCTAGCAGATCCGTCAAGGTGAGTATTAGTTTCTGATATTCCTCTGCGTCCCATCATATCTTCTAGAGGTCCTGTCTCTTATTTTCTTGCTTCTTGGCTAGCCAAAACCCTCACTCCCTTTCTTGGTACATTTTTCCTGCCCACCTTCGTCACTCTCAAGACTTCATTGAATGGGTTCATTGAATGGGTTCGCTTAGTTTTGATGTCGAGTCCCTCTTCACTAATGTCCCTTTGGACGATGTTCTTAATTTTCTTAGACAGAAGGTCAATGAAGGGTTACTTCATCTCCCTATACCTACTGATGTCTTTCTTGATCTTATCCGCCTTTGTGTGGACTCTAATTCCTTTTCCTTTCAAGGTAAATATTATTCTCAAACCTTTAGTGTCGCCATGGGCTCTCCTCTATCTCCTGTTCTTGCTAATCTTTACATGGAATACTTCGAGACTGTCCTTCTTCCCACTATTGATGTACGTCCTTCACTCTGGCTCCGCTATGTAGATGACATCTTTGCTCTTTGGCCTCATGACTCAAGTCTCTTCCAACCGTTTCTTGATGCTCTTAATAATCTTGCCCCTTCCATTAAGTTTAAAGCTGATTGGGAATCTTAATTCCTTGCTTCCATTCCTTGATGTTCATGTCCAATGGAAATAAGTCACTGACTTTTTTGGGTTATCCTAGGTTCTCTACACATATGCTGCTATGTATGATAATGTATGTACATGTATTTGTGTATACCTGAATAAACTTACTTACCGCTCAGTTACAGGTTTTGCCTTCTCCGTGTACCGCAAGCCTATGCACTGGCATGTACATTCACTACTTTTCTTATCACGCCTCCTCTGTCAAGAAAAGTGTTCTTATCTCCCTCTTTCTCCGTGCTCTCCGCATTTGTGATCCTCAGTTCCTTGAAGCAGAAATTTCTACTCTTCATAATTAATTTTCCAGCCTTGGCTACCCTTCCCATTTCATAGACTCTGCTTTCTCTCGTGCTAAACGGACTTTCTTCTCTCCTAAACCCTCTACTCCTGGGAACTCTCCAGTCATCTGCCTTCCCTACATCTCTGGTCTCTCTAATCTCAACAACTCTCTCCGTTCCTTAGACATCAAACTTACCTTTCGCCAGACTAACACTCTTCGCACTAATCTAGTTCATACCTCCCCTCCCTCTATAGATTCTCCTGGTGTCTACTCTATTTCTTGTTCCTCCTGTCCTCTTCAGTACTTTGGAGAAACTGGCCGATCTCTTTCTGACAGACTTAGGGAGCACATAAGTAGTGTTAGGCTTGCCGACACTAATAATGCTCTTTTCTGTCATGTCAGAGATCACAGTCATCCTATTGATTGGTCTTCTGCTAAAACTGTCTGCTCTACGTCCAACTTTCACAGTCGCCGTCTGTTTGAATCCTCCCTTATACACAACTTTTCCTGTATGAATCTTAGCCCTGGCTTTGTCTCTGTAGATGCTTTCCTCTCCCATTACATTGTTAAATGCTCCAAACTTCAGAACACCCATGACTTAACCTGATTCCTTCCCCTTCTATCTCTTCCCCCTTCTCCTCTTTCTCCTCTGTGTTTTCTTTCTTTTCTTTTGCCTTGTATTTGTCCTTTTTATTGTATTTTCATTTCTTCCCCTCTGTGTTGTTGTCCTGACCCTATGCGGGCCGCCAGCTTCATTGCAGTGCTCTTTTCCTAGAATATGACTGACTCCACTACTACTACCACTACTACCTCTATTATTACCCCTCCACCACTTTCTTGTGCCCTCATCTGTCTGCCTGCCTATAAATACCCCTTCTTCCTGTCCTGTGTGTTAGTGACTTTGTAAATGGTCCAATTCGGACCGAAACGTCGTCGTAAGCTCCTCTCTTTTTTATATGTGCGGGTTGTGTGTGTATTGTTCCAGTCACGGTATTGTGCCTTTTTTTGTTATTAGTTTCTGGTACTCGAGGGTGTCGTCCTTGCTATAGTGAAGAGGTACTTGACCTATTTATAATTACAGACCCCAGTGGATTGCCCAATATACCCCCATAATCCATTTACCAGACTGTCGAAATCACCATCAGCCGTCCTATTAGTTACCAGACTGGTGTTAATACCTTGTTACTTTACATGTGCATAACTAACAATAAAATAAATCATACTTTATTGTAATCTAATAACTTTTTTTTTTTAAATTGTTCAAAGATTGGTTCCCATACATTCATTATTTGGTTCCCGTACTCCCATTATTTGGTTCCTGTACTCCCATTATTTGGTTCCTGTACTCCCATTATTTGGTTCCCGTACTCCCTGTGAAGGTTGTCGCCAATCTTCTCAGGAAAAGTATAATAGAAAAAGACTAATAACAAGAACAATAAACACTTTATTTTAATAGAATGAAATTTAAATAATAAATATGTAAATGATTATAATAATCCTATCTTAAGAAAAATGAAAATGAAAACAAAAAAATATATATATATGATCCAAAGCTAGATATTTACAGCTGTGATGATCTTAACACTGAAGCAATGAATCCATGTGAGACTCCGTGGTGGTGGTGGTATTGTTGTTGTTGCCTCGATGTTTTCCACAAATCCAACAGTTTTAAAACATCCACAATGTCACAAATGATGTCCGGGACTCAGTTGAAAGTTGTCCCCTGGTAACGTACAGTTGCCTGATGTTTCTAGTGTGTACTGAGGTACTACTGGTGTAGTGCAGAATTGGTGGTGTTACTCTGTTTCTCAATTGGTGAGTACGCCGGCCCCCCACTCAGCCTTGAATCCGATGATCCATGCGGAAACAGAGGACTGTGGAAGAAACCACAATAATTACTCACCACTCTAGCATTAATTTACATAGTAGGCATAAGGCCTTTAAAAGAAATGGCGAAACTGTAATAAATAACTACCAAAAACCAAGGCAGGACATAGCAGAAGTGAATGTTGTTAAACATGAGTGAAGCTCCAAAATAATTAAAGGGTGAAGCTCCTGAACATAAAATAATGAAGATACGAGCAGCCGTGAAGTACTTACAGTGAGATCGAGCGTGGTCAGTCGAGTGATTTCAACCTGTGGCCAGAGCCAAGCATTACACCTCTCACCGGGTGGAAAAAGGGGGGGTATAGCAGCAGCGAGACACTCACCCCACCTTAACAAGCAAACTACCATTCAACCATCACTCTACATACCTTCACACTTTCATCACTCCTATCTATGGACTTTTTTCCTCACACTCCCCCATACCAAGACTGCTAGTCAAGGAATAGAAGTAGAAATTATGAGGTAAAAGTCCCCCCAAAAAATGAAAGTCGCATAAGTACAAATATTCTACTGACTGTCACGACTTAACCAGTCAGAGAAATAAGATGAACCATTTATATACACTATATGAAACTTAAAAGACTGGATTGCCAATGTCCACCTCAAGAGGCGACTGTTGGTTCCCTTAAAAGTTTCTAGGTATACCAATGGTTTATGATCTGTTTCTAGAATGAATTCTTTCCCCAGTAAATAGAATTTAAGTTATGGGTATCTCGTTTCCGGTGGAGGGAATTTATAGGCTCAGAAGTACCGGAAGTAGGATCGTGGATATGAGGTGTAGTAAGCCATTGACACCTGTTGCACGACCCATACTTCTTTGACACCTGCGTGTACATATGTGGCCAGAAATACGTATGCCTGATTTTATGCCACACCTTACGATGGGCCCAGTGTTCGGTCACTGGCAGGTCATGAGCCATTTGGAGAATTGACTCGCGGCATTGGTCGGGAATGACTAGGAGGGAATAATCTACTTTAAGAGAATTAGGTTTAAACACAGATTTATATAAGATCCCGTCACGATATTCAAACTTATGTAACGAGTATCTTCCCTGGATAACTGTATTATTTATAGCATGACTATGGCAATACCGAAGTGAAGGGCAAGTCTGCTGTAAATTGATAAAGTCATCTTTGGACCGAAGATCTGTGGCAATTAAAGGATCAATAGAAGGTGAATTCTGAGCTTTAGTCTTTACTTTACTTGGAACAGATGGTATATAGTTGGAGGTGGCAACCTTACTGTCATCTACTGAGTGAACAGGTGATCCTGCCATCTTGATTCCGAGTGCAGTATCATCTGTTTCAACTTTTAAATGACTATTACCATGAGATAAGGGAGATTTAGCAATAGGACTGATAAGGAGCTTATCTACCTTGGTAGGAGGCTGAGCTGAAAAACTTGCATCTATGTGAGGTGATGATAGATCGCTCTTCCAAGGAGGAATGGCACCTTTAACGTTACCTATTATTATAGAGCAAGTTATGATGGGAGCTAGTACCGCATTAGTCCAACCTGTAAACCATTTGGACCTGATGTAACACCGCATGGTAGGAAACGTGTCTGTACGGCCCAAGTAATCTGAAAGAGTAGTGGAGGCATGTGTGGGTTTGAGATTAGGGAACAGTTTATCCGAAATGACTATACAAGTGCATCCAGTGTCTCTTAATATCTTAGATACCTTAAGACCATTAACTGTTCCTGAACAGAAGGGAGCTTGTTCATTACCTTCTTTGACGCATCTACCCACCTTGTGAACTATCTTAGAAGGGCAATCAGGGCGTTTATGTCCTTTTCCACCACATACATGACAAACTGGTATAAATGATTTTTGTTCTCCCTCTACATGAGACTTAACCTTTGGTTCTGGTGAACCATTCCCCTTAGGGATCGATCCCTTCAGGCCCTTATAGGAATTATGGGCTTCCGCATACAAGTCAGCAGCTTCAGCAACTTCCGCAGTGCCGTCAGGAACTGGTCGGCAACCATGAAATCTCTAAGAGATTCATAAGTGTGATCAATTCCTGCGCTCTCTATCCAAAAATCAAACAACCGAAAGAGAGTAATCTGTAACTGCTGGAAATTCTGACCATGTTGTAATGCGGCATACCTGAAATCCTTCCTATAAGAATTTGTAGTTTTCTGGTAGGCCTTAAGAATTGCCTTCTTCAACAGATTATAGTCACAAATGATATCCTGTGACAAAGTTGCATAAATGTTCAAAGCTGTCCCTGGGAATAACATACCCAGCCTAGTAGCCCACGAATCAAATGGCCATTCACAGAGGGCAGCTGTATTTTCAAATCTAATAATATAAGAAGTTATGTCTTCCCCCTCTGTGAAGGGTGGTAAGTTGGGGGTGGGGGTATATGAAGGAGTGGGTGGCTCCACTACGCCCTCATTTAATTTCTGCTGGGTAAGACCTAGTTTCTTATTCTCTAATTCTAGACGAGCTTTCTCTACTTCACGATCTTTCTCTTTTTCTCGTTCCTCATGTTCTCTAGCTTTTGCTCTTTCCTCTAATTCTTTCTCTAGAGTGCGTGCCTCACGTTCTCTAGCCTGTTGTTCTCTTCACGATCAAGCCTATCACGTTCTTTCTTTTCTTCTAGTTCTCTTTCTAACTGTCTCTCTTGTCTTTCTCTTTCAATTTTTTCTTTCTCCTTTCTCTCTTCTCTCTCAATTCTCTCTCTCTCCTTTTTCTCTTCTCTTTCAATTCTCTCTCTCTCTCCTTTTTCTCTTCTCTTTCTCTTTCTAACTGTCTCTCTTGTTTCTCTCTTTCAACTTCATTCTTTTTTTCCTGAATCTTAGTAGCTATGAAAGATTCTAAAGTTTTCCCCGTAATACCTAGCTTAACCCCAGCATTCATCCAGAACTGGTATTCCTCCATACTAACCGGGATAACTTAACTTACTGGGTGAATGAAACAGATATAATAGAAAACGGAGGGTTCAAATCCTGCTCCGCTACAACTGTACACACAAAACCGGAGGGTTCAATCCCTACTTTGTTTTATACAGTATAAATTTGACCGGAGGGTTCTATACCAGCTCCGACCAACCAGTAAGGAGAATGGGATCACTTGACCATCCACTCTTCCCACTATAATCAAGAGTGTCCTATGACAGTTCCCTTGATACAACATAAGAACTCAATGAAGAAGATTTATCACTGGAAAATCTCGGATCCCTAGAGTCTATTCCTAAAATAATCTTCAAGCTCAAAACAAAGGTGGCAGAAGTAACTAGCACATCCTGCCTTGACTTGACTAACATAAACAAAGAGTAATTAACAATCACCAAATCCTTTAAATACCTTAACTGTAGTCCTACTATAGTAAATGAATACTTATGAAGGGTGGCAACCGTCTGTGGTGTGGAGCTGTGGAGCTACACTGAGTCACTGTTGGCGGAGTTCCAATAATCTAGTCATGTGCCGCCGGCTCAAGTCAAGAGTAGCGTCGAATCGTGTTCGAGGCGTCGAATCCTTGAGTCGGATCCTGGCAAGGTCGCCACTTGTGAAGGTTGTCGCCAATCTTCTCAGGAAAAGTATAATAGGAAAATACTAATAACAAGAACAATAAACACTTTATTTTAATAGAATGAAATTTAAATAATAAATATGTAAATATGATTATAATAATCCTATCTTAAGAAAAATGAAAAATGAAAAAAAAATATATATATATATATGATCCAAAGCTAGATATTTACAGCTGTGATGATCTTAACACTGAAGCAATGAATCCATGTGAGACTCCGTGGTGGTGGTGGTGGTGGTGGTGGTATTGTTGTTGTTGTTGCCTCGATGTTTTCCACAAATCCAACAGTTTTCAAACATCCACAATGTCACAAATGATGTCCGGGACTCAGTTGAAAGTTGTCCCCTGGTAACGTACAGTTGCCTGATGTTTCTAGTGTGTACTGAGGTACTAATGGTGTAGTGTAGAATTGGTGGTGTTACTCTGTTTCTCAATTGGTGAGTACGCCGGCCCCCCACTCAGCCTTGAATCCGATGATCCGAGCGGACACAGAGGACTGTGAAAGAAACCACAATAATTACTCACCACTCTAGCATTAATTTACATAGTAGGCATAAGGCCTATAAAAGAAATGGCGAAATTGTAATAAATAACTTTACCAAAAACCAAGGCAGGACATAGCAGAAGTGAATGTTGTTAAACATGAGTGAAGCTCCAAAATAATTAAAGAGTGAAGCTCCTGAACATAAAATAATGAAGATACGAGCAGCCGTGAAGTACTTACAGTGAGATCGAGCGTGGTCAGTCGAGTGATTTCAACCTGTGGT
This sequence comes from Cherax destructor, assembly GCA_009830355.1. Classification (NCBI taxonomy): domain Eukaryota; kingdom Metazoa; phylum Arthropoda; class Malacostraca; order Decapoda; family Parastacidae; genus Cherax; species Cherax destructor. The sequence goes on from WNWK01015005.1 coordinate 23,423, forward strand.
CGGAGCCAGCATTACACCTCTCACCGGGTGGAAAAAAGGGGGGGTATAGCAGCAGCGAGACACTCACCCCACCTTAACAAGCAAACTACCATTCAACCATCACTCTACATACCTTCACACTTTCATCACTCCTATCTATGGACTTTTTCCCTCACACTCCCATTATCTGGTTCCCGTACTCCCATTATTTGGTTCCCATACCCCATTGTTTGGTTCCCATACTCCCATTGTTTGGTTCCTATACTCCCATTATTTGGATCCCGTATCCCCATTGTTAGGTTACCATACCTCAATTGTTTGGTTCCCATACTCCCATTGTTTGGTTATCATACCCCCATTGTTTGGTTCCCGTATCCCCATTGTTTGGTTATCATACCCCCAAAGGGGTATGGATACCCCCTGGGAGCCCCTGATCTAGGGGTTCCTATATGACAGCATTTTAAACATCACATTTGTTATTGGCGTGGATAATGTGATCAGTGTTATCCCTGAAGATGTTATGACTCCCCTGAAGGTGTTATGACTCCCCTGAAGGTGTTATGACTCCTCTGAAGGTGTTATTATTTCCCTGAAGGTGTTATTACTCCCCTGAAGGTGTTATGACTCCTCTGAAGGTGTTATTACTTCCCTGAAGGTGTTATTACTTCCCTGAAGGTGTTATTACTCCCCTGAAGGTGTTATGACTCCCCTGAAGATGTTATGACTCCTCTGAAGGTGTTATTACTTTCCTGAAGGTGTTATTACTCCCCTGAAGGTGTTATGACTCCCCTGAAGGTGTTATGACTCCCCTGAAGGTGTTATGACTCCCCTGAAGGTGTTATGACTCCTCTGAAGGTGTTATTACTTCCCTGAAGGTGTTATGACTCCCCTGAAGGTGTTATGACTCCTCTGAAGGGGTTGTGACTCCCTGAAGGGGTTGTGACTCCCCTGAAGGGGTTGTGACTCCCTTGAATGAGGATATTAGTGTTCTTCACAGCCTTTGCTACTGAAGTGGCCCCTCACGGACATTTAGTTCCACTGGACAACATTACAGTGAGGGACTTCTTTTAAGGGCTACTGGATTTTCCACTCTAAAAACGGCAGCTGTTCATTTTCTTAGTTAAGGATTCGACATGTTGTTCCTGATGTGCTGTTCTATGGGTGTAATTCTTCCCTGTGAGAAGCATGAGACATTTCTGAGGATCTTTGATCGTTGTTTGACGTGGGTCTCTCATGTAAATAAACACAAATTGAATGTTCTTTGGACGCTTGACTTTCTTAAAATGCTCTTCCATCGTCCTGGAGGTGACTCGCGAAATCTTAACAGGATTGTAAACAAATCAGAGAACGAATGGGGTTTGAAGCCATGGTCACGTATATTTCTATACACTATAGATGGTCCATGCTATCCTCCCTATGGTGTGTAGAACTATACCTAGTTGAATTAATTTAATTAGAACCAGCTGCCCGTGTAGTTAACGCACTGGCCTGTGAGTTTTAGGACTTGCCATGGGTTCAAACCCCCACCCGTTCAGTGGTTTGTACTAAGGGTGGATTGGTGGATCATGCGCCTCCTAACGTGGCACTGGACCATTCCAGGCCAGAGTATGTCTTTCAGATGTGCTCCTTTAGCAGCCCTTCCCTGCTGCACTCCTACACAACCCACTCTTATGCACTGTACTGCAGTTAAAAATTTTGCATAGAAAAACTCTTCCCATATATAATGTCATTATACGGATTGTACTGAAAGCGGACGCGTATTATTCGTGGTCAGGCAGTGGCGCCAGGAGACAGAAGCAGGTGGGGTGTTTGAGAGTAGAAGGGCGGCGGGTGGGAGAAGTCATGTTTTAAGTAGGTAGGGGTGTTCTTTTTTTGTAAGTTATTACCATAGGTTAGTTGGTTTAAGAGCTCTCATGTTTACCTGTAAGGCCATAGTGTGCAGAGGCAGGTTTAAGTTTTGGGAGAGTACTGTAGTAGGTCTGTATCGGATATCCGAATCCGCATCCGCATCCACGGAACATCCGCACAATTTCTTACATCCGCATTTTACTTTAAACAGATATCCGCTTATGCATCCGCATCCGAAATCCGCGGAACATCCGCACAATTTCTTGCATCCGCAAAATAAGTAAGACATCCGTATACACATCCGCATCCGCGGGTATCTAAATTTTCATATCCGATACATCCCTATACAGTAGGGTGTTTTTTGCCTGCTGGTAGACACACCGCAGAAGGAAGGGGGAAGTGTCATGGAGCCTCCCTGTTTATAAAGCTTTAATTATTTTCCTCACTAGTAGCAGTGGGCTAGTGTGCTAATGTGAACTGGAGTGAAGGTGATCTTTATAGGTTGTATATTCGTTAATATTAATATATTATATTTTTTGTATATGTGAATATTTGTGTCCTTATACTATACTGACTGTTTACATTTATGCTTCATAATTTGTATGAAGGTACAAGCTTGCCCTTGAGGGGTTGTTTTTCACTGTAATTTAAATGTCCCTAGACAGCAGGTTGAGCAGCCTTTAGGAACCAGGACTTTTAAGTTGTAGATGAATGGTTCAAAGAACCGACAAGTTGTTAAATTAGACACATATGCAACACTTGGGTATCTTTATTGAGGGAAACGTATATAAGCAACTTCTATTTGCCCTATGCTGTACTTGCTTCAAGATTGATGGACTGAACACATCGACTACCTCAAACTCCTCCTCTTGTATTGGACTGATGAAGCCACTGTGTGGCGAAACGTTTCCTCAATAAAGATACCCAAGTGTTGCATATGTGTCTAATTTAACGACTTTTAAGTTACCCGAGTCAAACCCTTAACACGTTTCGGTCCGACTTGGACCATTGGACTTTGTAAATGGTACAAGTCGGACCGAAACGTCGTGGTAAGCTTCTCTCTCCTAAGTCCGGGTTATTTTGTATATTGTTACAATCCCGGTATTGTGTCTTTTTGTCCTTTTCGTAAATCGCCGTCATGACCGCGTGTATTTTTATACCTGCCATCTTGAGAGCCTCTGTGCTGACTCTGGTCAACTTCCCATGGAGTTCTGATCAACGTCTATGTTTCAGCTTTGTTGTACACCTTATCTGTGCTGCAAATTTTGTGGAGCGGAGAGAGGCAAGATTCCCATAATCATCGTGTGATTTGTTGGTCGTATTTGGGCGGCTCTGGATTCTGGCCTCAATGTGTGTGGAGTCAGGGTATGGCTTCTCTCCGTCTAGTGAGCTTCAAACCTTCAGCACTGAAAACTTAGCACATCTGAGCCTCTTCAGGTTTTATGTATTGGTGTGGTTCAGAATATTGCGTTCTCTTGGATAAGAGCATGTCTGTTCCCTTAAGCGTCAAAGCCCATGCTTCTTAAAGCAAAGTTTGGATTAGATTTGGGCTCTGTATGTCCTAGATATCCAAATTTCTCCAGTGAAAATGGCACTTAATTTCCATATGATGACTTGTGAATGCCCATCCTCACACATTTCAGATCTTTAGTAGTAATATTTAACTGCATTGCCAACATATGCCCCCCCCCCCCTGCACTGCTGCAGTCACATGTATTGAGGTACATGGGAGCGGCATAATTCAATACGGTGATACCTTTCCAGCTCTTGCACTGACGGAAATCATTCTAGTTAAGACTCATGAAATAGTAATATAACTGCAAAGTTTCACTACTCGTCTGCCATTTGTTCCAGCTCCACCATTCAGTGATTTGATTTGTTCCAGCCCCACCATTCAGTGATTTGATTTGTTCCAGCCCCACCATTCAGTGGTTTGATTTGTTCCAGCCCCACCATTCAGTGATTTGATTTGTTCCAGCCCCACCATTCAGTGATTTGATTTGTTCCAGCCCCACCATTCAGTGATTTGATTTGTTCCAGCCCCATCATTCAGTGATTTGATTTGTTCCAGCCCCACCATTCAGTGATTTGATTTGTTCCAGCCCCATCATTCAGTGATTTGATTTGTTCCAGCCCCACCATTCAGTGATCTGATTTGTTCCAGCCCCACCATTCAGTGATTTGATTTGTTCCAGCCCCATCATTCAGTGATTTGATTTGTTCCAGCCCCACGATTCAGTGATTTGATTTGTTCCAGCCCCACGATTCAGTGATTTGATTTGTTCCAGCCCCACCATTCAGTGATTTGATTTGTTCCAGCCCCACCATTCAGTGATTTGATTTGTTCCAGCCCCATCATTCAGTGATTTGATTTGTTCCAGCCCCACGATTCAGTGATTTGATTTGTTCCAGCCCCACGATTCAGTGATTTGATTTGTTCCAGCCCCACCATTCAGTGATTTGATTTGTTCCAGCCCCACCCAGGGGTTTGAGGTAATCAGTCCCTTAGCCAGGAATCGTTTAGATCAATCTGTCATACGTGTTACGTGTTTTCGGTATCTTTTCATTATTGTTTTTGTAACGGTTTTAAATCTTTCCCAGATCCCGTTACTGTTAAGGATTGATCCCGTTAAATCAACCTTCGAGAAAATCACGAAATGTAGTGGTTGGTGGGTAGTCTGGGCAGGAACTAAGACGATTGTTTGAGTATATTATTTGTTAATACCCTCCAGACTTACCCTCTAGCTACCTGGGTGTTAGTCACCTTACACCTGCTGTTATTGTCCACCTAACAGTAAGTAGGTACCTGGGTGTTAGTCGACTGTTGTGGGTGGCATTCTGGGGGCTGATCTTTAAGCTTTGGAATAATCTTGTAAAATTTGTGTAAAAAAGAATGGTTTACATTTATGTTTATGGTTACAAGAGTCGAGTTGCAGCTCCTGGTCCCGTGTGTCAGAACATCAATACATGGAAAAGTTGACGTGTTCTCTAGTAAATGTAAATACCAGAATGATCTGATCTTTCAGAGAGATTATAACTAAAATATCATGTATACGAGCGGGAGATTTATTGAAAATATAATTGGCTGGACTGCAAGCGCCCAGCGATCCTCTTTTTTTTGCAATTCGTATGGGAAATATTTTAGAATATTTTATTTTTGTATTTTATTTTTTGTATGTCACATTATTTTTTTACATCTCAGATCTTTCAAAATTAGGCACATTTAATATAGGAACTTCATCGACAATTAAATGATCACAATACCCAGTATTCAGGTAGCTAGGCCTACAGGTAGCTAGGCATACAGAATTTGTTGACCAGCTTTCCTTACATGAACTTTATAGGTTCACACTATATGTCTATTGAGAAATTAAATTTGATAAAAGCCAGACGAGGAAGACTTCACTGGGGTCTTGATTTCAGCTGATCATAAAAAAACATCCAATTGATAGTGACTCTGGAAGTCAAAAACTACTTTTGCATATGTGTAGAACTATGTACATAACCCGAGGTAATGACTCCCTCAGAGATTCAAGAAGCAGTCAAAGCAGCTTGAGTAAACTCTGGGGGCAATTTTAATGGCAATGTTTCTCTCCTGGGATGATGCTGACCCCAAACATTCATGGGGGGGCATGAATGTTTGGGGTCATCTAGTGACAGGGAACATGTGAGGCGAACTGATCTTCATTGATCCTCTGCTGAGGTGAAGAGCTGAGAGGTTACCAAGTCTAAAATAATTTAGACACCTCTTGCTCTGCCAAGCAAGATGGAAAAATAGACTAATTGCAGTATAATGCGATCCCTTATTGACTGCGTCTCTAACCTAAATTTGAAACTACCCAAGGTTTTAGCTTCAATAACCATACTAGGCAGACTGTCCCACTGCCCTACTTCCAAAACAATACTTTCTAATATTCTTTCTAAATCTAAACTATTTTCCCAGGTAGATATCTTTGTGTCTTGGTAAAGCCCACTGTGTGGGCGAAATGTAGTCAATAAAGGATCACATTATACTTCATTTTTGTGTTTTCATTGTGTGGGTATTTTATGCCATTTATCTGCCAACACGAGTCGGCAAGTCTACTGCAGTGCTCCCCTGTTGTTCTTTTGTTAATATGATGTTTTAATGCCGCTGGGTGAGACGATTCGTTGTTGAAATGTGGGAAAACGTAGAAGATATGTTGACACATGTGGAACACTTGGGTATCTTCGTGGAAACGTTTCGCCCCACAGTTGCACATGTGTCGAATATATCAACTTGTAGGTTCTGTGACCCATCTATATTCATAGCACATATGGTTTAATTTTCCTCTCAAGTGGATTTGTTACTCTTATCAAAGCTGATGCATATTATCGTACTCTAAATAGCCTTCTGTTTAGATGGTTCGTTTTTATCTCAGAAAGGTTCTACTTGGGCCGTCCTTATTTCACTACTACTACTACTACTACTACTACTACTACTAGTCTTTATTTGTTCATTGATCCTGAGGGAGAGACTTATCTCCATCGTGGAGATATGTAATAATAATTTTTATTTCTACAAGTACATGTACAAGGTATACTGACCATAGCTGACATAATATAGAAAGTCCCTTGTTATGCTGAGCATTTCCCCCAAATTAGGTCAGTTTCGGGAAAATTAAGTCTACGTGCTGAATGTATAGTGAAGATGGATAATCATAAATAACCCGCACATGGGAGAAACAAACTTAGGACGACTTTCCGGTCCCGACTTGGACCTAAGTGCGGGTTATTTGTGTATTCCAGTCACGGTATTGTGCCTTTTTATTCAATATTCAAAATGTTTTGAACTCGGCTACAATATTTGAGCAGTGTGAAGGTTTGTAGAATACATATGTATTCTTCCTCGAGGACAGTAGAACTAGGTAGAAAGCTGTGTATTATGGTGTCAAGCAGTATTAAACCTATACTCATACACGTCCTGGAAACTATACTCATACACGTCCTGGAAGCTATACTCATACACGTCCTGGAAGCTATACTCATACACGTCCTGGAAACTATACTCATACACGTCCTGGAAACTATACTCATACACGTCCTGGAAGCTATACTCATACACGTCCTGGAAGCTATACTCATAAACGTCCTGGAATCTATACTCTTACACGTCCTGGAAGCTATACTCTTACACGTCCTGGAAGCTATACTCATACACGTCCTGGAAGCTATACTCTTACACCACCTGGAAGCTATACTCTTACATCACCTGGAAGCCAGATAATCGTGGCTCCTGGAAGCCAGATAATCGTGGCTCCTGGAAGCCAGATAATCGTGGCTCCTGGAAGCCAGATAATCGTACCTCCTGGAAGACAGATAATCGTACCTCCTGAAAGACAGATAATCGTACCCCCTGGAAGCCAGATAATCGTACATCCTGGAAGCCAGATAATTGTACCTCCTGGAAGCCAGATAATCGTACCTCCTGGAAGCCAGATAATCGTACCTCCTGGAAGCCAGATAATCGTACCTCCTGGAAGACAGATAATCGTACCTCCTGGAAGCCAGATATTCGTACCTCCTGGAAGCCAGATAATCGTACCTCCTTGAAGACAGATAATCGTACATCCTGGAAGACAGATAATCGTACCTCCTGGAAGACAGATAATCGTACCTCCTGGAAGACAGATAATCGTACCTCCTGGAAGCCAGAGAACTGTACCTCCTGGAAGTCGGATAATCGTAACACCTGGAAGTTATAATCTTACTTCTGGAAGCCAGATAATCATAGCTTTTGGAAGCCAGAAGCCGAGACCTCAACTGGCGTTCATTAATTTTCCAGAGATAATTGCTTCAGAAATTATCGGTTTGTTGTTTCCAGATGAGAAGGATCTGATTACCTCTTCCCTCAGTCTCCCCTTTCTCACTACCATGCTTCATCTCCCATTTCTCACTACCATGCTTCATCTCCCATTCCTCACTACCATGCTTTCTCTCCCATTCCTCACTACCATGCTTCATCTCCCATTCCTCACTACCATGCTTCATCTCCCATTTCTCACTACCATGCTTCATCTCCCATTCCTCACTACCATGCTTCATCTCTCTTTCCTCACTACCATGCTTCATCTCCCTTTCCTCACTACCATGCTTCCTCTCCCATTCCTCACTACCATGCTTCCTCTCTCATTCCTCACTACCATGCTTCCTCTCCCATTCCTCACTACCATGCTTCCTCTCCCATTCCTCACTACCATGCTTCCTCTCCCATTCCTCACTACCATGCTTCATCTCCCCTTCCTCACTACCATGCCTTCTCTACCATTCCTCACTAACATGCTTCCTCTCCCATTCCTCACTACCATGCTTCCTCCCATTCCTCACTACCATGATGTATCTCCCATTCCTCACTACCATGCTTCGTCTACCATTTCTCACTACCATGCTTCGTCTACCATTTCTCACTACCATGCTTCGTCTACCATTTCTCACTACCATGCTTCGTCTACCATTTCTCACTACCATGCTTCGTCTCCCATTCCTCACTACCATGCTTCGTCTACCATCCCCAACTAGCTGACTGCCTAGTAAATTCTTCTCATAACGCTTACCACGCACTGTAACTTTTACCTGGAGAGGGTTTCGGGGGTCAACGCCTCCGCGGCTTGGTCTGAGACCAGGCTTCATGGTGGATAAGGGACTGACCAACCAGGCTGTTACTGCTGGCCGCACGCAAACTGACGTACGAACCATAGCCTGGTTGGTCAGGTACTGACTTTAGGTGCCTGTCCAGCGCGTTCTTGAAGACAGTCAGTGGTCTATTGGTAATTCCTCTTATGTATGCTGGGAGGCAGTGTCTTGGACCCCAGACACTTATTGAGTTGTCTCAGTATACTTGTGCCCCCCCCCTCCCCACTGCTTTCCATTGAGGGAATGTTGCATCTCCTGCCGAGTCTTTTGCTGTCGTAGGGAGTGATTTTCGTGTGACGATTTGGGACTAGGCTCTCTAGGGTTTTACAGGTGTATACTATCATGCATCTTTCTCGCCTGCATTCCAGGGAGTACAAATCAAGGAACTTCAACCGTTCCCAGTAATTTAGGTGGTTTACCGCACTTATGCGTGCCGTGAAAGTTCTCTGTATATTTTCCAGGTATACAATTTCGCCTGCCTTGAAAGGAGCTGTTGGTGTACAGCAAAATTCCAGCCTAGAGAGAGAATCTATTTGAAGAGAATCACCATGGGCTTTGCGTCCTTAGTTTTGAAGGTTCTCATTATCCATCCTATCATTTTCCTAGCAGATGTAGTAGATACATTGTTGTGATCTTTGAAGGTGAGATCCTTCGACATTATCACTCCCAGGTCCTTCATGTTCATACTCTTGCAAGTATATTCACACGAGTCTGGTATACTCTCAATAAGAAATTTCATCGTAGTTCAACAAGGAGATACACCAGAGTCTGATAGTTAATAGTCATAAGTGATCCAGTGTCATAGTTCAATGATATTTTTACCGAGTCTGATAGTTAATATCGACCTTCAATTATGTAAAAAAAACTCGTAAACACAGTCCAGCAAGGGTAGTCATGAGTCTGGTAGACCATGGTCATAGTCCAGCAAGGGTAGTCATGAGTCTGGTAGACCATGGTCATAGTCCAGCAAGGGTAGTGATGAGTCTGGTAGACTATGGTCATAGTCCAGCAAGGGTAGTCATGAGTCTGGTAGACCATGGTCATAGTCCAGCAAGAGTAGTCATGAGTCTGGTAGACCATGGTCATAGTCCAGCAAGGGTAGTGATGAGTCTGGTAGACCATGGTCATAGTCCAGCAAGGTAGTCATGAGTCTGGTAGACCATGGTCATAGTCCAGCAAGGGTAGTCATGAGTCTGGTAGACCATGGTCATAGTCCAGCAAGGGTAGTCATGAGTCTGGTAGACCATGGTCATAGTCCAGCAAGGGTAGTCATGAGTCTGGTAGACCATGGTCATAGTCCAGCAAGGGTAGTCATGAGTCTGGTAGACCATGGTCATAGTCCAGCAAGGGTAGTCATGAGTCTGGTAGACCATGGTCATAGTCCAGAAAGGGTAGTGATGAGTCTGGTAGACCATGGTCATAGTCCAGCAAGGGTAGTCATGAGTCTGGTAGACCATGGTCATAGTCCAGCAAGGGTAGTCATGAGTCTGGTAGACCATGGTCATAGTCCAGCAAGGGTAGTCATGAGTCTGGTAGACCATGGTCATAGTCCAGCAAGGGTAGTATGAGTCTGGTAGACCATGGTCATAGTCCAGCAAGGGTAGTCATGAGTCTGGTAGACCATGGTCATAGTCCAGCAAGGGTAGTCATGAGTCTGGTAGACCATGGTCATAGTCCAGCAAGGGTAGTCATGAGTCTGGTAGACCATGGTCATAGTCCAGCAAGGGTAGTCATGAGTCTGGTAGACCATGGTCATAGTCCAGCAAGGGTAGTCATGAGTCTGGTAGACCATGGTCATAGTCCAGCAAGGGTAGTCATGAGTCTGGTAGACCATGGTCATAGTCCAGCAAGGGTAGTGCATGAGTCTGGTAGACCATGGTCATAGTCCAGCAAGGGTAGTCATGAGTCTGGTAGACCATGGTCATAGTCCAGCAAGGGTAGTCATGAGTCTGGTAGACCATGGTCATAGTCCAGCAAGGGTAGTCATGAGTCTGGTAGACCATGGTCATAGTCCAGCAAGGGTAGTCATGAGTCTGGTAGACCATGGTCATAGTCCAGCAAGGGTAGTCATGAGTCTGGTAGACCATGGTCATAGTCCAGCAAGGGTAGTCATGAGTCTGGTAGACCATGGTCATAGTCCAGCAAGGGTAGTCATGAGTCTGGTAGACCATGGTCATATCCAGCAAGGGTAGTCATGAGTCTGGTAGACCATGGTCATAGTCCAGCAAGGGTAGTCATGAGTCTGGTAGACCATGGTCATAGTCCAGCAAGGGTAGTCATGAGTCTGGTAGACCATGTCATAGTCCAGCAAGGGAGTCATGAGTCTGGTAGACCATGGTCATAGTCCAGCAAGGGTAGTCATGAGTCTGGTAGACCATGGTCATAGTCCAGCAAGGGTAGTATGAGTCTGGTAGACCATGGTCATAGTCCAGCAAGGGTAGTCATGAGTCTGGTAGACCATGGTCATAGTCCAGCAAGGGTAGTCATGAGTCTGGTAGACCATGGTCATAGTCCAGCAAGGGTAGTCATGAGTCTGGTAGACCATGGTCATAGTCCAGCAAGGGTAGTCATGAGTCTGGTAGACCATGGTCATAGTCCAGCAAGGGTAGTCATGAGTCTGGTAGACCATGGTCATAGTCCAGCAAGGGTAGTCATGAGTCTGGTAGACCATAGGTCATAGTCCAGCAAGGGTAGTCATGAGTCTGGTAGACCATGGTCATAGTCCAGCAAGGGTAGTCATGAGTCTGGGAGACCATGGTCATAGTCCAGCAAGGGTAGTCATGAGTCTGGTAGACCATGGTCATAGTCCAGCAAGGGTAGTCATGAGTCTGGTAGACCATGGTCATAGTCCAGCAAGGGTAGTCATGAGTCTGGTAGACCATGGTCATAGTCCAGCAAGGGTAGTCATGAGTCTGGTAGACTAGTCCAGCAAGGGTAGTCATGAGTCTGGTAGACTAGTCCAGCAAGGGTAGTCATGAGTCTGGTAGACCATGGTCATAGTCCAGCAAGGGTAGTCATGAGTCTGGTAGATCATGGTCACAGTCAGCAAGGGTAGTCATGAGTCTGGTAGACCATGGTCATAGCTCAGCAAGGGTAGTCATGAGTCTAGTAGACCATGAGTCATAGTCCAGCAAGGGTAGTCATGAGTCTGGTAGACCATGGTCATAGTCCAGCAAGGGTAGTCATGAGTCTGGTAGACCATGGTCATAGTCCAGCAAGGGAGTCATGAGTCTGGTAGACCATGGTCATAGTCCAGCAAGGGTAGTCATGAGTCTGGTAGACCATGGTCATAGTCCAGCAAGGGTAGTCATGAGTCTGGTAGACCATGGTCATAGTCCAGCAAGGGTAGTCATGAGTCTGGTAGATCATGGTCATAGTCCAGCAAGGGTAGTCATGAGTCTGTAGACTGGTCTAGTCAGCAAGGGTAGTCATGAGTCTGGTAGACGTAGTCACAAGTGTCATGAGCGGTCATGCTAGTCCAAGGTAGTAGAGTCTGTAGACTGTCAAGTCTAAGCAAAGGGTAGAGTCATGAGTCTGGTAGATCGTCATAGTCCAGCAAGGGTAGTCATGAGTCTGGTAGACTAGTCCAGCAGGGTAGTCATGAGTCTGGTAGACTGTCCAAACAAGGAGTAGTCATGAGTCTGGTAGACTAGTCCAGCAAAAGGGTAGTCCATGAGTCTGGTAGACCAATGGTCTAGTCAGCAAGGGTAGTCATGAGTCTGGTAGATCATGGTCAAGTCAAAGGGTAGTCATGAGTCTGGTAGACATGGTCATAGTCCAGCAAGGGTAGTCATGAGTCTGTAGACCATGGTCATAGTCCAGCAAGGGTAGTATGAGTCTGGTAGACCAGTCATGTCAGCAGGGTAGTCATGAGTCGGTAGATCATGATCATAGTCCAGCAAGGGTAGTCATGAGTCTGGTAGACCATGGTCTACCAGCAAGGTAGTCATGAGTCTGTAGCAGCATTTCATGAGTCACTAGTCCAGCAAGGGTAGTCATGAGTCTGGTAGACATGGTCATACTCAGCAAGGGTAGTCATGAGTCTGTAGATCATGGTCAATCAGCAAGGGTAGTCATGAGTCTGAACCATGGTCATAGTCCACAAGGGTAGTCATGAGTCTGGTAGATCATGTTACAGTACACAAGGGTAGTCAGAGTCGTAGAATGGTCATTCTCCAGCAAATGTAGTCATGGTCTGGTAAACCATGGTCATAGTCCAGCAAGAGTAGTCATGATCTGGTAGACTAGTCCAGCAAGTGTAGTCATGAGTCTAGTAGACTAGTCCACAAGTGTAGTCTGAGTCTGGTAACTAGTCAGCAAGGGTAGTCATGAGTCTGGTAGACATGGTCATACTCCAGCAAGGGTAGTCATGAGTTTGAGACCATGGTCATAGTCAGCAAGAGTAGTCATGGTCTGTACAGGCATATCCAGCAATAGATGGTATGTTACAAGCAACAATCAAATAAGATGGTATCGTTACAAGCAACAATCACAATAAGATGGTATCGTTACAAGCAACAATCACAATAAATGGTATCGTTACAAGCAACAATCACAATAAGATGGTATCGTTACAAGCAACAATCACAATAAGATGGTATCGTTACAAGCAACAATCACAATAAGATGGTATCGTTACAAGCAACAATCACAATAAGATGGTATCGTTACAAGCAACAATCACAATAAGATGGTATCGTTACAAGCAACAATCACAATAAGATGGTATCGTTACAAGCAACAATCACAGTAACATGGTATCGTTACAAGCAACAATCACAATAACATGATATCGTTACAAGCAACAATCACAGTAACATGGTATCGTTACAAGCAACAATCACAGTAACATGGTATCGTTACAAGCAACAATCACAATAAGATGGTATCGTTACAAGCAACAATCACAATAAGATGGTATCGTTACAAGCAACAATCACAATAAGATGGTATCGTTACAAGCAACAATCACAATAAGATGGTATCGTTACAAGCAACAATCACAATAAGATGGTATCGTTACAAGCAACAATCACAATAAGATGGTATCGTTACAAGCAACAATCACATAAGATGGTATCGTTACAAGCAACAATCACAAAGATGGTATCGTTACAAGCAACAATCACAATAACATGGTATCGTTACAAGCACAATCACAATAAGATGGTATCGTTACAAGCAACAATCACAATAAGATGGTATCGTTACAAGCAACATCACAATAAGATGGTATCGTTACAAGCAACAATCAAATAAATGGTATCGTTACAAGCAACAATCACAATAAGATGGTATCGTTACAAGCAACAATCACAATAAGATGGTATCGTTACAAGCAACAATCACAATAAGATGGTATCGTTACAAGCAACAATCACAATAAGATGGTATCGTTACAAGCAACAATCACAATAAGATGGTATCGTTACAAGCAACAATCACAATAAGATGGTATCGTTACAAGCAACAATCACAATAAGATGGTATCGTTACAAGCAACAATCACAGTAACATGGTATCGTTACAAGCAACAATCACAATAAGATGGTATCGTTACAAGCAACAATCACAATAAGATGGTATCGTTACAAGCAACAATCACAATAAGATGGTATCGTTACAAGCAACAATCACAATAAATGGTATCGTTACAAGCAACAATCACAATAAGATGGTATCGTTACAAGCAACAATCACAATAAGATGGTATCGTTACAAGCAACAATCACAATAAGATGGTATCGTTACAAGCAACAATCACAATAAGATGGTATCTTCAAGCAACAATCACAATAAGATGGTATCGTTACAAGCAACAATCACAGTAACATGGTATCGTTACAAGCAACAATCACAGTAACATGGTATCGTTACAAGCAACAATCACAGTAACATGGTATCGTTACAAGCAACAATCACAGTAACATGGTATCGTTACAAGCAACAATCACAATAAGATGGTATCGTTACAAGCAACAATCACAATAAGATGGTATCGTTACAAGCAACAATCACAATAAGATGGTATCGTTACAAGCAACAATCACAATAAGATGGTATCGTTACAAGCAACAATCACAATAAGATGGTATCGTTACAAGCAACAATCACATAAGATGGTATCGTTCAAGCAACAATCACAATAAGATGGTATCGTTACAAGCAACAATCACAGTAAATGGTATCGTTACAAGCAACAATCACAATAAGATGGTATCGTTACAAGCAACAATCACAATAAGATGTATCGTTACAAGCAACAATCACATAAGATGGATCGTTACAAGCAACAATCACAATAAGATGGTATCGTTACAAGCAACAATCACAATAAGATGGTATCTTACAACAACAATCACAATAAGATGGTATCGTTAAGCAACAATCACAATAAGATGGATCGTACAAGCAACAATCACAATAAGATGGTATCGTTACAAGCAACATCACAATAAGATGGTATCGTTACAAGCAGCAATCACATAACGATGGTATCTTACAAGCAAAATCACAATGAAGATGGTATCGTTACAGCAACAATCACGAACATGGTATCGTTACAAGCAACAATCACTAAGAGGTATCTTACAAGCAACAATCACATAACATGGTATCGTTACAAGCAACAATCACAATAAGATGGTATCGTTACAAGCAACAATCACAGTAACATGGTATCGTTACAAGCAACAATCACAATAAGATGGTATCGTTACAAGCAACAATCACAGTAACATGGGATCGTTACAAGCAACAATACAATAACGGTATCGTTACAAGCAACAATCACATAAGTGGTATCTTACAGCAATGTACTGGACGTGTAATGCATTCCTATAAAGTCATGACGAACTGTCATGGCTATCTTGAAATCAGAACATGGACACAAGTAACAATTCAATAAGATGATTGTACAAGCAGCAATGTGGATCTTCCTAAGTCATGACTGACGCGCGTGTTCTTCTTAAGTCATGACTGACACACGTGTTCTTCTTAAGTCATGACTGACACACGTGTTCTTCTTAAGTCATGACTGACGCGCGTGTTCTTCTTAAGTCATGACTGACACGCGTGTTCATCTTAAGTCATGACTGACGCGCGTGTTCTTCTTAAGTCATGACTGACACGCGTGTTCTTCTTAAGTCATGACTGACACGCGTGTTCTTCTTAAGTCATGACTGACACGCGTGTTCTTCTTAAGTCATGACTGACACGCGTGTTCATCTTAAGTCATGACTGACGCGCGTGTTCTTCTTAAGTCATGACTGACACGCGTGTTCTTCTTAAGTCATGACTGACACGCGTGTTCTTCTTAAGTCATGACTGACACGCGTGTTCTTCTTAAGTCATGACTGACACGCGTGTTCTTCTTAAGTCATGACTGACACGCGTGTTCTTCTTAAGTCATGACTGACACGCGTGTTCATCTTAAGTCATGACTGACGCGCGTGTTCTTCTTAAGTCATGACTGACATGCGTGTTCTTCTTAAGTCATGACTGACACGCGTGTTCTTCTTAAGTCATGACTGACACGCGTGTTCTTCTTAAGTCATGACTGACACGCGTGTTCTTCTTAAGTCATGACTGACACGCGTGTTCTTTTTAAGTCATGACTGATGCGTTAACAAATGAGCCAATTAAAGCTAAATGTGGTTCTTATAAACTACTGATAATGTCAACGTTACAAAGGTCGGGTTGAATGTGATTATTATTTTCTAGTACTCGCCTATACGTGGTTGCAGGAGTCGAGTCACAGCTCCTGTCCCTACTTCTTCGCTGGTCGCTATTAGGTCCACTCCCGGCTCCAAGAGCCTTATTGTACCTCTTCTTAAAGCTATGTATGAATCTTGCCTCTATTACACTTTCTAGATTGGTCCACTTCGTGAAAAATACTTCCTAGCATACCTGTGACTCATCTCAGGTCACAACTGGTCATAGAGGGTGACCCCGTGGCCTGGCTGGCAAAGCCAGGTCCGGGTTCGATTCCCGGCAGGGTAAAAACATTTCGACGTGTTTCCTTACACCTGTTGTCCTGTTCACCTAGCAGCAAGCAGGTACCTGGGAGTTAGTCGACTGGTGTGAGTCGTATCCTGGGGGACAAGATTGAGGACCCCAATGGAAATAAGACAGACAGTCCTCGATGACGCACTGACTTTCTTGGGTTATCCTGGGTGACTAACCCTCCGGGGTTAAACAATCCAAAGAAATCTTATTTTATATAGGCTCAGAGTGAGGTGTAATACCTACACTGGTCCGACCCCCCCCCCTAGCACCGGTAGCCACAACCCAGGCACCTACCTCTAACTCAGCCACAACCCAGGCACCTACCTCTAACTCAGCCACAACCCAGGCACCTACCTCTAACTCAGCCACAACCCAGGCACCTACCTCTAACTCAGCTATACATCACAAGTGGTGACTACACCAGCGTTCCTGGTGTCTTGACTGGTTACTTACGGGTCGCAGCATATCTTGTGGTAACCTTCGTCTGTTAAGTCACGTCCAGCTGTGACCTTCCCATCATCAACAACGACTTTGAGTCCCAAGAACCATACAAAGCTGTGTGTCAAGATCATCGGCAGAAGTAGTAGTGATATAAGTTGTTGTAATAATACAATAAGGTAGAACAATCAACTTGCACATGAATAAAAGGTGATAAAAACAATTACTTGGGTAATTGTGGCAGATGCAGTTCAATGTAGATAAATGCAAGGTTCTGAAGCTCGGGAGTGTCCATAACCCAAGCACTTATAAGTTAAATAACGTAGAACTTAGCCATACAGATTGCGAGAAGGACTTGGGGGTGATGGTAAGCAGCAACCTTAAACCAAGACAGCAATGCCTAAGCGTACGTAATAAGGCAAATAGATTACTGGGATTTATATCAAGAAGTGTTAGCAACAGAAGTCCAGAGGTTATATTACAGCTTTATACATCATTAGTAAGGCCTCACCTAGATTACGCAGCTCAGTTCTGGTCTCCATATTACAGAATGGACATAAATTCGTTAGAAAACATTCAGCATAGAATGACTAAATTAATACATAGCATTAGAAATCTTCCTTACGAAGAAAGATTGAAGACCCTAAAATTACATTCACTTGTAAGACGTAGAATGAGGGAGACATGATCGAGGTATACAAGTGGAAAATGGGTATTAACAAAGGGGATATAAATAAGGTCTTGAGGATATCTCTCCAAGAGAGAACCCGCAATAATGGATTCAAGTTAGATAAGTTTAGATTTAGAAAGGATATAGGAAAGTATTGGTTTGGAAATAGGGTAGTTGATGAGTGGAACAGTCTGCCTAGTAGGGTTATTGAAGCTAGGACCTTGGGTAGTTTCAAATTTAGGTTGGATAAATTCATGAGTGAGAGGGGTTGGATTTGAGTGGGACTCGCGCATGAGTGGGTAGAATTGTCAAAGCTTATTTCTTGGGTAGCATTGAAAATTGGGTTGAGCAAATATTCTGTTAGTGGGACGGATTGTGAAGGACCTGCCTAGTATGGGCCAACAGGCCTGCTGCAGTGTTCCTCCTTTCTTATGTTCTTATGTTCTTATGTATAAATTAGGTTAAACAAATATTTCTGTAGGAGGTTGGAATAGAGAAGGTCTGTAGCAGTGTTCCACACCTGCGACAACAAACTACCACCACCATACATTCATACTTTGTACAAGAAAGGTATACAATACCGACAATATAAAATTAAGACACATGTGCAACATCTGGGTATCTTTATAGTAAACGTTTCGCCATCCAGTGGCTTTATCAATACAAAATCCTAGGACATAATATGAAGAGAGTAGAACTATATACAAAAGATGAGGACCTGCACATAACCTTCTTCACGGCTACGACTACTACTACAACTAACCCATCTCTTTGTGTATGACTTACTTCCACTGGGAAATCCGGCCAACCAGTGACTATGCCCTCGTCTGCTACACGTCCCTTTCCACCTGACGCCTATTTAAGGTCAAGCCTCCTAACCTGATCTCCCAGACCACTGCAGCATCCTACAGGCAGAACTCCACGCCATCCAGAGGGCCATCCAACATGCGCTCCTGGAACACCACCAACCTCCAGTCATCCACGTCGACTCCAGGGCGGCGATACAGGCCATCATCCATAGGGAGCCCAAGGATAACATCCGGCTCCTCACCGCCATCAGAAGAGACCTACATTCACTTGACGAGCAGGGCCGGCAAGCAACAATCAATTGGATACCAAGCCACATCGACCTTGCTGGGAATGATGCGGCGGATGGGGCGGCTAAGTCTGCCACACTTGCGGCCCAACCTGCGACTACAATTGCCATTAGCCGCAGGCAGGTGCACCTGGGGGCAGCTTCGGCAGCCAGACGCCCACTACCAGCACCGGGAGCATCTCGGAGCCGGCACTGGTATGACAGAGCGACACGTAGGGAGCCCCCACCAAACATGAGGAAACTGAACAGGGAGCTGCAAGTCCGCGTCCACCGCCTGCGCCTCGGCTACCCTACTGCAAAGCGTCTCATCGAACGCATGAGTGAGGAGCTTTGCCGCCACTGCGACCGGATGGTTCCAAAGCCTCTAGTTCACTACATGCTTGACTGTTCTGCGACGACGGCCATCCGCCGCAGGCACTTCCCGAGGGCACCTGGGGATCTGACCCGCGAGGACAAAGCAGCCCGGCTGGTTTACCTGGCCACCCATGACTTGGAGACACTGCTCCCAGTCCTAGCCACCCACCCGCCCCTTCGATGACGACGCCGGAGAACCCCGACGACGACCAAGACTACCCACTACAGCTATTCTTTCTCTCACTTCCTTCTTTCTTATCCCCCATCCTTCTTCTTCCTATGTAGGTAGAACCACAGCCTGAAGTACCAAGATCTGCTGATGAAGATGCGACGTCAGAAGACACTCCCCATCATGGGGAGCCACAGCAAGAAAGAAAGAAAGAAGAAGATGACCGACACCCTCTACCCAGGGGGCCAATGCCGGGTCACCATTTGGAGAAGACCCGGCCCGGTGGTACCGGCAAACCTACAACAACAACAACAACAACAACAACCTGATCTTCATATTCTCCAGACCTGCGGTGCTGTTTACACCAACTCCAAGGCCGAGGGACTGATTACCTCATCTTTTGTATATAGTTCTACTCTCTTCATATTATGTCCTAGAATTTTCTATTGATAAAGCCACTGGATGGCGAAACGTCTACTACAAAGATACCCACATGTTGCACATGTGTCTTAATTTCATTCATACTTTCACTACACTTATCAATGAACTTTTCCCTCACAGCCAGACTGTTCCACTGCCTGACAACTCTATGACTGAAGAAATAGTTCCTAACATCTCTCTGACTCAGATGAGTCTTGAACTTCCAATTGTGACCCCTTGTTTCTGTGTCCCATCTCTGGAACATCCTGTCTCTGTCCACCTTGTCTATTCCTCGCAGTATTTTATATGTCGTTATCATGTCTTCCCTAACCCTCCTGTCCAGTGTCGTCAAGCAGATTTCCCTTAACCCTGGAACTAGTCTTGTTGGAAACCATTGCACTTTGTAATTTCTTGACGTGCTTAACCAGGTGTGAGTTACAAACTGGTGCTGCATACTCCAGTATAGGCCTGACGTACATGCTGTACCGAGTCTTGAACGATTCCTTACTGAGGTATCAGAGCGCTATTCTCAGGTTTGCCAGGCGTCCATATACTGCAGCAGTTATCTGGTTGATGTGTGCTTCAGGAGATGTGCTCGGTATTATACTCACCCCATTATCCTTTTCCTTGAGTGAGGTTTGCAGTCTTTGGCCACCTAGCCTGTCAGCGGTCTATGCCCTTCCCCGATCTTCATGACTTTGCATCTGTAGGGGTTAAATTCGAAGAGCCAGTTGCTGGACCAAGTTTCTAGCCTGTCCAGGTCTCTCTGTAGTCCTGCCTGATCCTAATTCGATTTAATTCTCCTCAACTTCAGATCATCTGCAAACAGGGACACTTCTGAGTCTATCCCTTCCGTCATGTCGTTCACATATACCAAAAACAGTACAGGTCCTAGGACTGACCCTTGTGGAAACCCGCTAGTCACAGGCGCCAACTCTGACACCTCGTCACGTACCATGACTTGTAAATATTAAAATGGTATAAACTACCGACAGGTTGTTAGGTAAGACACATGCAACAGTTAGGTATCTTCATTTCGAAATGTTTCGCCTACACAGTAGGCGAAACGTTTCGAAATAAAGGTACCTAACTGTTGCATGTGTTTCGTGCCTAACATAAGAACATAAGAAAGGAGGAACACTGCAGCAGGCCTGTTGGCCCATACTAGGCACGTCCTTCACAATCCGTCCCACTAACAGAATATTTGCTCAACCCAATTTTCAATGCTACCCAAGAAATAAGCTTTGACAATTCTACCCACTCATGCGCGAGTCCCACTCAAATCCAACCCCTCTCACTCATGAATTTATCCAACCTAAATTTGAAACTACCCAAGGTCCTAGCTTCAATAACCCTACTAGGCAGACTGTTCCACTCATCAACTACCCTATTTCCAAACCAATACTTTCCTATATCCTTTCTAAATCTAAACTTATCTAACTTGAATCCATTATTGCGGGTTCTCTCTTGGAGAGATATCCTCAAGACCTTATTTATATCCCCTTTGTTAATACCCATTTTCCACTTGTATACCTCGATCATGTCTCCCCTCATTCTACGTCTTACAAGTGAATGTAATTTTAGGGTCTTCAATCTTTCTTCGTAAGGAAGATTTCTAATGCTATGTATTAATTTAGTCATTCTACACTGCAACACAATGGTATCTTGGTACTGAAGAGACAACACCTTGGACAACTTCTACTAGTTAGAATGGTTGGATGTGAGACGAGGACGTGTCTAGGGTTAGGAGGACGTGTCTAGGGTTCTCTGTGGACTGAACCACTTTTGCTCTGTGAAGTGAACCAAGATGCCGTCCATTGAGCAACTTTACATAAGAAGAACATAAGAACATAAGAAAGGAGGAACACTTCAGCAGGCCTGTTGGCCCATACTAGGCAGGTCCTTCACAATCCGTCCCACTAACAGAATATTTGCTCAACCCAATTTTCAATGCTACCCAAGAAATAAGCTTTGACAATTCTACCCACTCATGCGAGTCCCACTCAAATCCAACCCTCTCACTCATGAATTTATCCAACCTAAATTTGAAACTACCCAAGGTCCTAGCTTCAATAACCCTACTAGGCAGACTGTTCCACTCATCAACTACCCTATTTCCAAACCAATACTTTCCTATATCCTTTCTAAATCTAAACTTATCTAACTTGAAGAAGAAAGATTGAAGACCCTAAAATTACATTCACTTGTAAGACGTAGAATGAGGGGAGACATGATCGAGGTATATAAGTGGAAGATGGGTATTAATAAGGGGGATATAAATAAGGTCTTGAGGATATCTCTCCAAGAGAGAACCCGCAATAATGGATTCAAATTGGATAAGTTTAGATTTAGAAAGGATATAGGAAAATATTGGTTTGGAAATAGGGTAGTTGATGAGTGGAACAGTCTGCCTAGTAGGGTCATTGAAGCTAGGACCTTGGGTAGTTTCAAATTTAGGTTGGATAAATTCATGAGTGAGAGGGGTTGGATTTGAGTGGGACTCGCACTTGAGTTAATAGAATCTTCAAAGCTTATTTCTTGGGTAGAATTGAAAATTAGGTTTGGCAATTATTCTGTTAGTGGGATGGATTGTGAAGGACCTGCCTAGTATGGGCCAAGAGGCCTGCTGCAGTGTTCCTCCTTTCTTATGTTCTTATGTTCTTATGAAAACATTCAGCGTAGAATGACTAAATTAATACATAGCATTAGAAATCTTCCTTACGAAGAAAGATTGAAGACCCTAAAATTACATTCACTTGTAAGACGTAGAATGAGGGAAGACATGATCGAGGTATACAAGTGGAAAATGGGTATTAACAAAGGGGATATAAATAAGGTCTTGAGGATATCTCTCCAAGAGAGAACCCGCAATAATGGATTCAAGTTAGATAAGTTTAGATTTAGAAAGGATATAGGAAAGTATTGGTTTGGAAATAGGGTAGTTGATGAGTGGAACAGTCTGCCTAGTAGGGTTATTGAAGCTAGGACCTTGGGTAGTTTCAAATTTAGGTTGGATAAATTCATGAGTGAGAGGGGTTGGATTTGAGTGGGACTCGCGCATGAGTGGGTAGAATTGTCAAAGCTTATTTCTTGGGTAGCATTGAAAATTTGGT
Organism: Cherax destructor; assembly: GCA_009830355.1. Taxonomy (NCBI): domain Eukaryota; kingdom Metazoa; phylum Arthropoda; class Malacostraca; order Decapoda; family Parastacidae; genus Cherax; species Cherax destructor. The sequence goes on from WNWK01015005.1 coordinate 46,168, forward strand.
TGAGCAAATATTCTGTTAGTGGGACGGATTGTGAAGGATCTGCCTAGTATGGGCCAACAGACCTGCTGCAGTGCTCCTCCTTTCTTATGTTCTTATGGACCTGCCTAGTATGGGCCAACAGGCCTGCTGCAGTGTTCCTCCTTTCTTATGTTCTTCTTATGTTCTTATGAATCCATTATTGCGGGTTCTCTCTTGGAGAGATATCCTCAAGACCTTATTTATATCCCCTTTGTTAATACCCATTTTCCACTTGTATACCTCGATCATGTCTCCCCTCATTCTACGTCTTACAAGTGAATGTAATTTTAGGGTCTTCAATCTTTCTTCGTAAGGAAGATTTCTAATGCTATGTATTAATTTAGTCATTCTACGCTGAATGTTTTCTAACGAATTTATGTCCATTCTGTAATATGGAGACCAGAACTGAGCTGCGTAATCTAGGTGAGGCCTTACTAATGATGTATAAAGCTGTAATATAACCTCTGGACTTCTGTTGCTAACACTTCTTGATATAAATCCCAGTAATCTATTTGCCTTATTACGTACGCTTAGGCATTGCTGTCTTGGTTTAAGGTTGCTGCTTACCATCACCCCCAAGTCCTTCTCGCAATCTGTATGGCTAAGTTCTACGTTATTTAACTTATAAGTGCTTGGGTTATGGACACTCCCGAGCTTCAGAACCTTGCATTTATCTACATTGAACTGCATCTGCCACTTTTCTGACCACGAATTAAGTTTGTCTAAATCTTCCTGAAGTTCTATGACATCTATGTTTGAATCAATTATCCTACCTATCTTCGTGTCGTCGGCGAATTTGCTCATATCACTAGTAATTCCCTCATCAAGGTCATTGATATATATTATAAATAACAATGGGCCTAAGACTGATCCCTGTGGAACACCACTTGTTACAAGTCCCCATTCGGATTTAACCCCATTTATGCACACTCTCTGCTTCCTATTGGTGAGCCATGACTCGATCCATGGCAGCACTTTTCCCCCAATGCCATGAGCTGCCACTTTCTTTAACAGTCTCTGGTGTGGTACTCTATCAAAAGCCTTACTAAAGTCTAAATAAACAATATCGAATTCTTTATCGTGATCAACAGCCTCAAAAGCTTTACTGAAGAAGGTTAATAAATTAGATAGGCAGGAACGGCCCCTCGTGAATCCATGCTGGGTATCATTAATCAAATTATGGTTATCTAGATGGCTTCTAATAATATCAGCTATAATTGACTCTAGTAATTTGCCTACAATTGAGGTCAGGCTTATTGGGCGGTAGTTTGACGGTAGTGACTTGTCCCCTGCTTTAAAAATAGGAATTACATTAGCCATCTTCCACATATCAGACACTACACCTGTTTGAAGAGATAAATTAAAAATGTTAGATATTGGTTCACAGAGTTCCATTTTGCATTCTTTAAGAACCCTTGCAAAAAGCTCATCAGGACCCGGCGATTTATTTTGTTTCAGTCGGTCCAGCTGTTTCATAATCATTTCGCTAGTGACTGTGATATTACATAATTTATCTTCTTCTGGGCCTCTGTAAAAATTAATTACTGGGATATTATTAATGTCTTCCTGTGTGAAAACCGAGAGAAAATAATTATTAAAAATAGAGCACATATCATTCTCCTTGTCAGTAAGATGCCCAAAGTTATTTTTAAGGGGACCTATCTTATCCCTAACTTTTGTTCTATAAACCTGGAAAAAACTTTTTGGGTTAGTTTTTGAATCCCTAGCAACTTAAGGAGGAATTGAGGGTAGCGAAGCTTGAGATTCGGCGATTGACGGAGGAAAACAAGAGGATTCGTAGTAGTCCTCCTGTTGTGAGTCCTCAGGTCAAGAAGGGAACCTGGGCAGTGGCCGGACTTCATGGAACGAAGTTGAAGATCAAGAAAACGAATGGAGAGTTAGAAACGATGAAGAAGAAAGAGACTGTGAATGAATGGTTCAGAGAACCGACGAGTTGTAAATTAGACATATGCAACACTTGGGTATCTTTATTGAGGAAACGTTGCCACACAGTGGCTTCATCAGTCCATACAAGGAGAAAGGTGAAGAACAGAGGAGTGTGAGGTTGTCAGGCCCCCAATCTTGAGACGATGTTGTCAGTCCATCAATCTTGAATAGAATAACAGCATATGAGCAGAGGGAGTTTATATACTGTAGACAGGAGAGGTGCAGCAGTTGTAGGAGGTGTCACATTTGTTCAATGTGGAAGTAGGTCGTGCCCAAGGAATAGGCAAGCGAAGAAATCCCTGTATTAAGATACCAAGATGTTGCAGTGTCAGACAGGATGTGAATGAATGGTTCTTGGTATCTTAATACAGGGATTTCTTCGCTTGCCTATTCCTTGGGCACGACCTACTTCCACATTGAACAAATGTGACACCTCCTACAACTGCTGCACCTCTCCTGTCTACAGTATATAAACTCCCTCTGCTCATATGCTGTTATTCTATTCAAGATTGATGGACTGACAACATCGTCTCAAGATTGAGGGCCTGACAACCTCACACTCCTCCTGTTCTTCACCTTTCTCCTTTGTATGGACTGATGAAGCCACTGTGTGGCGAAACGTTTCCTCAATAAAGATACCCAAGTGTTGCATATGTGTCTAATTTACCAAGAAAGAGACTGCTGTGGAAACATCGAATGCCTTCTCCGTGCTACCTGATGAATGTGAGTCGACTACTGGGAACGTCACGACGAACGACACCAAGGAAGGTAAAAACATTGTTATTGTTGGGGATAGCCAGGTTAGGTATATGGATAGGGCATTCTGCTTGAAGGATAGGAGTAGGAGACAGAGGGTTTGCTTTCCTGGGGCTGGGATGGAGGATATTGTTAGCCGGCTTGACAACATCATGAACGGTAATGGGATCAATCCTATTATCTGCCTCAGTGCTGGAGGCAATGATGTAGGCAAGCGTAGAAGTGAGGATTTAGTTAGTAGGTACAGGACAGCAATAGACATAATTAAGAAGAAGGGGGGGGGCGCCCTGTTATATGTGGCATTTTGCCAAGAAGGGGTGTTGGAAATGAATGGCTGTCCAGAGCGATTGGTATAAATTGCTGGCTGGACAAACACTGTAAGGATAATGCAGTCCCATTCATTGACAACTGGGACCACTTCTATGGCCGAAATGACATGTATGCCAGGG
>WNWK01015006.1:0-22500 GCA_009830355.1 Cherax destructor
TATATATATATATATATATATATATATATATATATATATATATATATATATATATATATATATATATATATATATATATATATATATATATATATATATATATATATATATATATATATATATATATATATATATATTAACACGTTGGCCGTTTCCACCGAGACAGGGTAACCAAAAATAAAGAAAAAATTTTCAGCATCGTTCAACACTTCCACCATCATTCACACATAATTCACTGGTCAAGAACCTAAATGTTTCCGAGACCAGAGTAGCAATTTACAACTAATTTTAGGTCACTGATAATGAATATAATGGTTAAAATTGTTTGTTAGGTCTACTTTTCAATATAGACCTACGTGTCACAACAGGTTGCAACAGGCTTGCGGCAGTGTGTTTCTTACCAACACTCACAGTCTCACTGACCTTCATTATTGTTCCAGCAGTCATACAAGGTGCTTGTGCTCTCCAAGTTTATATTTTGAGGTGAAAGGTTGGTGATTTTCTTAGCCAAACACTTTTTAAACTTATAATAAATATTCACTGAGCAAGCTATTGATATACATGTAAGGCATATTATATTAATTTTATTTTCCTACTGAATGATATAAATACTTCTGCTTAGCTGTCATGATCTGTATTATAATGATAAATTAATGAATAAATTTTCTGTTTATCTTCTAATTGTTTGTTTTCTTCTTTCAGATGCCTCGTAATTGTGTGAATATTGCAGACAACTTCTGCCACATTTGTTGAAGTGCCCTTTGTATCAACTGCTATGTTAGAAAGGCATATTATCAAGATTGGTGACCAGGATAAGAACTGGGTTCCACACATATGCTGCAACAATTGTGCTACTAACCTTCGCCAATGGTTGAACAGGAAGAGGAAAGGAATGCCTTTTGCTGTGCCAATGACATGGCTGGAGCAACAGACCATACCAACAATTGTTATTTCTGCATGGTACCTCCAGTACAAAAGGGCTTGTCAAAGAAAAAAAAAGGGTCCATTGAATATCCAAACATTCATCAACTATTCGCCCAGTTCCACATGGAGAAGGTCTACCTGTTCCTGATGCACCAACTTGGGTATCCTTCGAGTCAGATGAAGGAAGTGTTGAGGAGGAAGAAGAGGAGGACAGTGCTGGATTACACAGTGACTGAAACTTTGATGAAGCACACTCCTCTAGGACACATCTCATAACAAAGTGGAACTACCCAAAAATAAGGCAGAGCTGCTGGGCTCTCGTCTTCAACAGTGGAATCTCCTAGCAGCTGATGTGAAGATTTCAAAATTTCGTGACCGTCAGCAGCAGTTCAACGATTTCTTCGTAATGGAAGGTGATTTAGTGGGTTGCAACAATATTAATGGTGTGATGGAAGCACTTGGCATCGACTACGAACCCAGTCACTGGAAGCTGTTCATAGATTCATCAAAAACGAGTCTGAAAGTTGTCTTGCTGCATAACGGCAATAATATACCATCAGTTCCTGTGGGCTATGAACCACATATGAAAGAAACTTATGAGAATATAAAGCATATGTTGCAATGCATGAAATATGATGAACATCAATGGCAGCTCTGTGGTGACTTAAAGGTTGTTGCTCTTGTGATGGTCTTGCAAGTACTGCTGCTTCCTATGTGAATGGGACAGCCATGCAAGAGGTTGCCGCTACATGAGGAGAGACTGGCCACCTCGTCAATCATTGCAACCTGGGATATTCAACATCCACATCTCATTGAAGCAAACAAAATTTTGCCACCACCAATACACATAAAATTGGGGCTCATGAAAAACTATGGACAAATCCGGTCAGGGATTCAAGTATTTAACATCAAAATTCCCCTCACTGAGCGACGCTAAGATAAGAGAGGGAGTCTTCAATGGTCCTCAGATTCGAGAGCTTCTTATAGATGGTGACTTTGAATCAGACCTTCATGGGGAGGAGAAAGCTGCTTGGGAAGCATTCAAGTTACGTGGCCTGACGGCAAAAGCTCTCCCTTTACACGGTGAATGTCCGGGTTCGATTCCCGGCGAAGGGGTGGAAACATTGGACGTGTTTCCTTACACCGGTTGTCTATGTTCACCCATCAGTAAAATGGGTACCTGGGTGGTAGTCGACTGGAGTGGGTCGCATCCTGGGACAAAACTGATCTAATTTGTCCGAAATGCTTTGCATAACAAGGAGCTTTCTATATAGAAGTATGTCATTGATGTCAGCTAGGCCTGTATACCTTGTACATGTACTTGTAGTAAATATATTATTATTATTATTAGAGTGGCGAAGGGATTTCTGGGAAACAGAAGGGAAGGCAACTACGAAGAATTGGTGGAAAACCTCATTAAGACTTACAAGAACATGGGATATAACATGTCACTTAAAATCTACTTTTTCGAATCACATTTAGACTTTTTTCCAGCGAAGTGTTGGGCAGTTCATGACGAACATGATGAAAGGTTTCATCAAGATATTTCAACCATGGAAAAATGATACCAGGGCAAATGGGGCACAAGAATGCTGAGGGACTTTTCCTGGACATTGGCAAGAAATGATTCTTCAGCCCACTATAAGCGTCAAGCAAAAAGGCAGAGAGTAGGTACGGATTAGAGTTTAAATTATACTGACACATTTTGAATGTTATAATACAATAATAAAATATTATATGTCTTGTATCTATAAACCTATAGCCAATAAGCATTTTTCAAGGTTGTATTTGGATTCAGGACATGAAAATATATAAGAATTAACTAATCTCATTTAAGAAGCATACAACTTTTCAAAAATTGTTGACTAGTGATATATAATCACTGTCTTTGCAGAGGCGCTCAGATGCGACAGTTTAGATGTCCCACCAAACACCCTGAATTCTTTCACAAAATATTACCCTGCTCACACTCCAACAGCTCGTCAGGTCCCGAGAATCATTCGTCTCCATTTAATCCTATCTAACGCACTCAAGCAAGATTGCTGGAAGTCCAAGCCCTTCGCCCACAAAGCCTCCTTTACCCCCTCCCTCCAACCTTTCCTAGGAATACCCCTACTCTGCCTTCCTTCCCCTACACGTTTATAAGCTCTCCAAGTCATTCTACTTTGTCCCATCTTCTCTAAATGACGAAACTACCTCAATGACAGCTCTTCAGCCCTCTTATTAATACTTTTAGTAACTCTACAACTCCTCCTAATTTCCACACAACGAATTCTCTGCATAATTTTTATACCACTCATTGCCCTTAGACACGACATCTCTACTGCCTCCAGGCTCCTCCTTGCTTTGTAAAAACCTCTCATAAGCGACTTTTTTTTCTTTTATCTTTACCTTATCATTCCACCAATCACTCCTCTTTCCTCCTGTACCCACCCTCCTATAGCCACAAACTTCTGCCCCGCGTTCTAACACTGCATTTTTAAAACTATCTCACCCCCTTCAATTCCCTCACTACCCATACTTGTACTAGCCCACCTTTCTGCCAATAGTTGCTTATATCTCACCTTAACTTCCGCCTCTCTTAGTTTATAAACTTTCACCTCTCTCATACTTGCTGTTGCCATTTTCTTTTTTCCCCATCTACCTCTTACTCTAACTGTAGCTACAACTAAATAATGATCCTCAATGAACATGCACATCCTGAAGCCTACCCATCAACCTTTTATCCACCAATATATAATCTAACAAACTACTTTCATTACGTGCTGCATCATATCTTGTATACTTATTCTCTTTTTCATAAAATATGCATTATTACCAAACCTCTTTCTACACATAGTTCAATTAAAGGCCCCTCCATATGCATTTACCACTGTCACCCAAAATTTACCTACTACTCCCTTCTCAACATTTTTACCCACTTCAGCATTTAGGTCCCTCAGATACTCCTGACTTAATCCCATTTATTTCTCCCCACTGAAACTTCGTCTAACTTCTTCTCACTCATAACATTAGCAATACATCCATGCACTTTCAAACATCCCACTTTAACGGGTTTCTTTATTTTTAGTAAGCTATACGGAAAAAGGGGTTGCCAGCCAGTTTCTCTCGGCATTTTAGTTGACTTTTACAACACCCATGGCTTACGGAGGTAAGATTCTTATTCCACTTACCCATGGATATGAAAGGAAAAGTAATAAGAACAAGAACTATTAAAATAAAATCAAAGAAAACTCAGATGAGTGTGTATACATAAACGTGTACAAGCATGTGTAGTGTGACCTAAGTGTAAGTAAAAGTAGCAAGATATACCTGTTATCTTCTGTGTTTATGAGACAGAAAAAAAATACCAGCAATCCTACAATCATGTAGAACAAATACAGGTTTGTCTCACACTCATTTGGTAGGACAGTAGTACCTCCCTGGGGGGTTACTTTACCACCCTGGGAGGTACTACCTTACAGCCAAATAAGTACAACACGGAAACCTGTAATTGTTTTGCACAATGGAAAGATTGCTGGTGTCTTTTTCTTTGTCTCATAAACACACCTACGTCATACTGCACAGGCATACACACTATTGTCTTAATAATTCTTCTTAATTCCTTTCATCTCCATGGGAAAGTGAAATAAGAATCCTTCCTCCTTAAGCGATGTGTGTCGCAAAAACGACTATAAAGCCGTGAGCAATCACAAGTGACCCCTTTCCTGTATAAATTAATAAGAAAACCCTTAAAATTGTATGTTTGATTTGTGAAATTATTTAGGGATACCAGTTAACAAGACTTGTCTCCTGGAGGTGAGGGATACAGAGTCTGCACTCTGAATGAGGGATACAGAGTCTGCACTCTGAATGAAGGATACAGAGTTTGCACTCTGAATGAGGGATACAGAGTCTGCACTCTGAATGAGGGATACAGAGTCTGCACTCTGAATGAGGGATACAGAGTCTGCACTCTGAATGAGGGATGGGGATATTTGCAGTATTAACGGGCACATGAAGTGCATTATCTACGCGCCTCTGGCAAGACGCTGCAACAGTATACTTTATGATGATGAAAATCTTCCTCGGTTTACCCTACACTGAGGTGACACTTCACTCAGAGAAGACCACAACATCCCACACAAATCTGTCACGCATAAATCTGTCACGCATAAATCTGTCACGCATAAACCTGTCAAGCACAAACCTGTCAAGCACAAACCTGTCAAGCACAAACCTGTCAAGCACAAACCTATCCCAAGCATACATTTGTCCAACATAAAGTTAAATTGTTTGCCTGATAAAGAACACGTTCTGTATTTTTGTGTTTTTTTTTTTTTACCATTAAGTTCGCTATGGAAAGTGAGGTAAATGGAAAAATTCCATTTCTACATATACATATTCATAGATTTGGTACAACATTTAAGATCAATGTTTATGACAAGCTTACTAACATATATTCAAACAAAACACATTAAGCAGAGTGTATTTACTTCTATGGTTTTTAGAGTTCTTAGGAATTGTAACCCTGAATTCTATGGTGAGAAAATTAGAAAAATTTATGAAATTGTTTCTAATTTGCAATATCCACAATTATTTATTGAGAGAGATTTTATAATTAAGCTAAAAAAAAAAAAACTTCTACAACATAGAGCCTAAAACCGAGTTTAAACTTGAGAATTTGTTGGTTTTACCATATAATGAAAATCTCTCTCGCCTCCCACAAACTCTTGAATACTTAGAAGTTAAAGTAGTTTTTAAATATGACAATACCGTATATACCGTGTATTTCGTATATACCGTGTATACCGTATATACCGTGTATACTCCATCCCATGTCAAATTTGTGATACATTTTATTTAGGACAAACTGGCAAATCTCTTGAAACAAAAGTTAAATAATATGCAATATCTAATGGACAAGAATTCAGTATTTTGTTCATTCATTTAAGGGATACAAGTCATTTGTTGATTGGACTAATGCAAAAGAATTACTTCCCTGTAATTCTACAGTTTAACGAAATGTTGTGGAATCAAATCTTACCAAGCATGATGCACAACGTATTTCAAATTTGAGTTCTGGAATGTATGAACTTAACAATTGTATAGTCCACAATATTGTTCATAATTTTAAAGGTAAAAATATTTTTCAGAAAAATGTTCTTTGTTAGGTGAAAATTTTAACTTGATGTTGGACAAATGCATGTGTGGGTAAGGTTTGTGCAGGACAGGTTTGTGCAGGACAGGTTTGTGCAGGACAGGTTTGTGTGAGGTATTGTCACCTCTGTCTTTAATGTTTAAAATGTGCTTCTTTTGCCTCTTATTCTTCTTACAATTCCTCTGAAGATAAGTGTGTAAGCACACGAAAGCACATAGGTTTTATTTCCTAGTTTCACTGAGTGGTGGGAGCTCAAGACCCCAGGTTCATTGAAGCAGCCATGCAGTGGGACACCCTTGCAGACTCCTCCAGTAGACCAGCTCCTCCCAAAGAGCACAAACAGTCCCACTGGGACAAACCGATCATGGAAAAAATTGCCAACACAATGCTCACCAACGCTTCAGGAAAGGACAAAGCTCGTCTCCTAGCGGTGAAGGCACCACACTCAGGAGATTTCCTTCTAGATGTTCCCAATTCCTCTCTGGGGACTCGACTCGACCCAGAGGCCATTCGGATTGGTGTTGCTCTTCGCCTAGCCGCCCCCATACTCACCGAATATAGGTGTATTTGCGGCAGGGCGACGGATGATCAATTCGGACTTCATGGTCTCGTGTGTCACACATCAGCAGGGAAGTATGCTAAACATGAGGAGGCCAACGACATCATAAAGAGAAGCCTCGCCACAGCCCGTTGCCCAGCCCAACGGGAACCCCAAGTGCAGAAGTCTGATGGAAGTCAAAAGCGTCCTGATGGAGCCACTATGCTTCGCTGGAAGGATGGTAAGCAGATTGCTTGGGACTACACCTGTGCCGCCACAATGGCTGACAAATACTTTCCATACTCCGTAGCTGAAGGGGGTGGAGCTGCCAGCCACAGGAAGACCCAGAAGACCCGCAAATATGAAGGCCTTCCCCCTTGCTATAACTTCATCCCAATAGGGTCGGAGACCCTTGGAGCATGGGGCAAGTGTGCTCTAAAGTTTCTCAAAGAGCTGGGTGAAAAACTCATCATAGAAACCAAGGACCACAGGGCGACCAGCTTCCTCTTTCAGAGACTCAGTGTTGCGATCCAGAGGGTAAATGCCTGCAGCATTCTGGACACACGGGCCACTGCTAGGGAGCTGAACGAAGTAAACTGTAAACAACAGGGGGCCCAAAACTGACCCCTGTGGGACACCGCTTGAGACGTGCCCCCATTTTGATTTCTCCCCATTTATGCAAACTCTCTGCCGCCTATTTGTCAACCATGCCTCTACCCAGGAAAAAATTTCTCCTCCTATTCCGTGTGTCTTAAGTTACATCAATAGCCTCTGAATAGCCTTACTGAAGTCCATATACACAATATCATATTCATTACAATGATCTACCTCCTCAAACACCTTAGTGAAAAAAGTTAGTAAATTCGTAAGACCACCTACCTGACCCATAGTCAGGTCATCCCAATTTAGCCCACCTAGGTAATTTCTCAGCCCCATGAAGTCGGCTAAGCGAAAGTCTGGAACAGAGACTTGATTGCAGTTACCTGGGTAATTCCATGATATATTGAAACTAAGTGATTTGTGATCGCTTTCCCCAAGCTCTTCATTAACCTCAAGATTATTAATTAGTGATTCTTTGTTAGCAAGAACCAAATCAAGCAAGTTGCTACCTCTAGTTGGTTCTGTCACAAACTGTTTTAAAAAACAATCCTGAACCGTATCAAGAAAGTCACTAGACTCGAGATTCTGTGTCCTATGTTTCAAATCTTATATCTTGTCTAACACAACAATTTAAATTATCTCTGACATACATCGCCACTCCACCACCCTTCCTGTTGACCATATCAGTGTGGAATAGTTTGTAACCCTGAATGTTGCACTCGGAAGGCATTTCTCTATCTTTCAGTTTGAACCAGGTCTCTGTTATAGCAATAACGCCTATATTACCTGCACTTGCAAGTAATCTTAGCTCATCTATCTTATTTGTATAGCAAACCTTAAGGGAGCTAGTCACACGTTGCCCTCTACTATCTCTCTTTGTTTGTTGATCAATTGCTTTGCCTTTACAAGCAAATTTATTTTGAATCTTATCTTTTAAACATATCCCTGGGGTATCCTGGTAATATCTGCTGTTTCCAACCCTAATACTACAGCTTGATTTTTTCCCACAAACACCCATACCTCTATAATCTATCAGTTTAAAGTCCTAGACAAGTCTCCAATGACCCTCTCAATCGAATTGGCTAATGCAACCACTCCAGCCCCAGAGAGATGAACCCCATCCCTTGCATAGAATTTGTCCCAGTTATCAATGAATGGAATTGCAAGCTCCTTGCAGTACCTGTCTAGCCAGCAATTTACACCAATTGCCCTAGACATCCATTCATTGCCCACTCCCCTTCTAGGCAAGATACTACATATACCTGGAGTATACCTGGAGAGAGTTCCAGGGGTCAACGCCTCTGCGGCCCGGTCTGTGACCAGGCCTCAAGTTGGATCAGAGCCTGATCAACCAGGCTGCTACTGCTGACCGCACGCAGTTCAACGTACGAACCACAGCCTGGCTGGTCAGGAACCGACTTCAGGTGCCTGTCCAGTGCCTGCTTGAAGACAGCCAGGGGTTTGTTGGTAATCCCCCTGATGTATGCTGGGAGGCAGTTGAACAGTCTTGGGCCCCTGACACTTATTGTGTTGTCTCTCAACGTGCTAGTGGCACCCCTGCTTTTCATTGGGGGGATGTTACATCGCCTGCCGAGTCTTTTGCTTTCGTAGGGAGTGACTCTCGTGTGCAAGTTTGGTACTAATCCCTCGAGAATTTTCCACGTGTATATAATAATGTATCTCTCCCGCCTGCGTTCTAGGGAGTACAGGTTTAGGAACTTCAAGCACTCCCAGTAATTGAGGTGGTTTATCGCAGTTATGCGTGCCGTGAAGGTTCTCTGCACATTTTCTAGGTCAGCAATTTCACCTGCCTTGAAAGGTGCAGTTAGTGTGCAGCAATATTCCAGCCTAGATAGAACAAGCGACCTGAAAAGTGTCAACATGGGCTTGGTATCCCTGGTTTTGAAGGTTCTCATTATCCATCCTGTCATTTTTCTAGCAGATGCGATTGCTACACTGTTATGATCCTTGAAGGTGAGATCCTCTGACATGATCACTCCCAGGTCTTTGACATTAGTTTTTCGCTCTATTGTGTGGTTGGAATTTGTTTTGTACTCCGATGAGATTTTAATATCTTCACGTTTTCCATATCTGAGTAATTGAAATTTCTCATCATTGAACTTCATATTGTTTTATGCAGCCCATTTAAAGATTTGGTTTATGTCTGCTTGGAGTCTTGCAGTGTCTTCAACGGTGGACACTGTCATGCAGATTCGGGTGTCATCTGCAAAGGAAGACACAGCACTGTGGCTTATATCCCTGTCTATGTCCGATATGAGGATGAGGAACAGGTCGGGAGCGAGCACTGTGTCTTGCGGAACAGAGCTTTTCACTGTAGCCGCCTCAGACTTTACCCTGTTGACTACTACTCTTTGTGTTCTACTTGTTAGGAAATTATAGATCCATCTACCAACTTTTCCTGTTATTCCTTTATCACGCATTTTGTGTGCTATTACACCATGGTCACACTTGCAAAGTCTGTGTATATAACATCTGCATTTTGTTTGTCTTCTAGAGCATCTAGAACCTTGTCGTAGTGGTCCAGTAGTTGGGACAGACAGGAGCGACCTGCTCTAAACCCATGCTGCCCTGGGTTATGTAGTTGATGGGTATCTAGATGAGTGGCGATCTTGCTTCTTAGAACCCTTTCAAAGATTTTTATGATATGGGACGTTAGCGCTATTGGTCTGTAGTTCTTTGTTATTGCTTTACTGCCCCCTTTGTGGAGTGGGGCTATGTCTGTTGTTTTTAGTACCATGCTCCCTCTCCATAGGATGATAAAAGCACGTGATAGGGGCCTCTTGCAGGTCTTGATGAACACGGAGTTCCATGAGTCTGGGCCTGGAGCGGAGTGCATTGGCATGTCATTTATTCCCTTTTCGAAGTCATTTGGCGTCAGGGTAATCTCAGATAGGCATGCATCTGCCAAGTTCTGTGGCACTCTAATAAAAAATTCATTTAGGTCTTCGACTTTCAGTCTGGTTAGCGGTTCGCTAAAAAACTGAGTCATACTGGGACTTTAGTAACTCACTCATTTCCTTGCTGTCATCTGCGTAGGACATATCCCGTTTAAGTAAGGGCCCAATACTGGATGCTGTTCTCGACTTTGATTTGGCGTAAGAAAAGAAATACTTTGGGTTTCTTTCAATTTCATTTATGGCTTTTAGTTCTTCCCGCGTTTCTTGATTTCTGATTGGGATCCTCCCCTTAGACCTAACTACTTCTATGGCTAACCTATACTTATCTAGTAGCTCCTGTCTTCTGCCCTTCCCAATGTCATTTCCACCAGCACTAAGACAGATAATGGGCTTGTTCCCATTACCTGACACAATATTATCCAACCTGCTTGCTATGTCACCAACACCAGCTCCTGAAAGGCACACCCTCTGTCTGACCTTCCTATCTTTGTTACAAAAAGCACGGTCTATATATCTTACCTGAGAGTCTCCCACAATCAGAATATTCTTACCTTGATTAGCAGGGGAGTCAGTGGTACTTTTAATCTCACTAACCACTGAAGTACACTCGTCCTGGAGAACAGAGAATCGATTTCCTACCTTCACATCTTCTCTATTAACCTTCTTTATCTTCCTTCTTCCTGAATTGTGAACCACTTGCCACTTAAAGCGGCTGCCACTCTCACTATTGGTAACCATTTCCTCCTTACCAGCACCAACCATCTCACACTCACCCCCAAACCCATCAAGGCGAAGCTTCAGCCTCCTATTTTCCTCCTGAAGAAGTAGAACCTTCTTCTTCAATACTTCAACCTGAGATTCTAAAACATTGTAGCGAGCCATGTACTCGGTATCACCCCACGCTAATTCCCAGACATCTTAGGACAGGTATGACCACACGTGACCACTGACCTCAGCGTACTTACATTCCTTTAAAACTCTTGTGAACATTTCATCAGGGCCCCGAGATCTGTTAGGTTTTAATTTATCTATTTGCTTGAGGACCATGTCACAAGTGACTCTGATCTTGTATAACTTATTTTTGTCTTGTTCTACAAAAGTTAGAGGGGTAGATGAGTGGGGGTAGATGAATAGGTACGACCTGCCTAGCATGCGCCAACAGACCAATGCTACACCATTATTTAAAGAGGTGGTCAGGAGCAATGACTTAACCCGTGCAAGCACAAGAAGGTGAGTACAGAGGTACACACTCCAGTTGCACCAAGCTAAGATCACGTGACCAGGAGATACAGCTAATATAGCAGAAGAAAGTGAAGTAGGTACTTGAGAGGGAGAGATAGAGAGAGTGTCTCTCTCAAGGGTAGTTACCTGATTCTGGTGGCTGGTGTGAGAGCAGGTTACCGTCTATGGTTAACTGTCAAGCTGCTGCTAACTACTGCTCTAAATTAAGCTTTATACTCACTCTAGTTGTTCTCTGTCTAGAGCTTTTAGCCTCGCTCTACATAATCATTAAGTGTAGCGTCTCTCCTCAATATCTATACCTACTCTCCTTCCACTATAGTGGGTGGGTGTACTCTATACTGAGTCTATACTTGAGTGAGTGTAGGTGTAAGAAGTGGGAGCCTGGAGCTAGCCTGGAGGGTAGCAGAGTTGACAGTATTGCCACAACAACCTGGTCATCACCCACCTTACTTCACTCACTCTATACACCCTCCAAGGCAAGCTGGAGTATATGATAACACTGTGCTTGTGTTTCTTACCTACCTTACCCACCACCACCACACCATCTAACCCACCACCACCATCACCTTACCCACCACACCATCACCTTACCCACCACCTCCATCTTACCCACCACCACCATCACCTAACCCACCACACCATCACCTTACCCATCACCACCATCATACCCACCACCATCATCACCTAACCTACCACACTATCTTACCCACCACCACCATCACCTTACCCACAACACCATCACCTTACCCACCACACCATCACCTTACCCACCACCACCATATTACCCACCATACCATCACTTTACCCACCACCACCATCTTACCTACCACACCATCACCTTACCCACCACCACCATCTTACCCACCACCACCATCACCTTACCTACCACCACCATCATACCCACCACCACCATCACCTTACCCACCACCACCATCTTACCCACCACCACCATCACCTTACCCACCACCATCATCTTACCCACCACCACCATCACCTTACCCACCACCATCACCTTACCCACCACCATCACCTTACCCACCACCGGCAGCATCTAGGGTCACTACCATGTGTGGTGAAGTCTGGCGTCACCCATGGTATTGTACTGTAATGGAGAACACCTCTGAATCATACCTTACTGGGAAGTCTCTCTCTCTCTCTCTCTCTCTCTCTCTCTCTCTCTCTCTCTCTCTCTCACCAACACTGCCAGAAAGTTCTTCACTGCACCAATAACTGTGAAGCTTTATGTCTCTAGTGGTAGCGTCTGTAGCTTACCTCTGAAACACTTGGGATCTATGCCAGTGAAAAACTAATATGAAGGACTTAGGAATGATAATGTTAAGGGATCTCACTTTCAAGGACCACAACAAGGGGGTAAAAATAGATATAGTGCCTAAGTTCCTTGGCAGAGGGAAGGAGTTCGGTTGAGTTACAGTTGGTGCCTCCGACGGAATGTAATACAGAAAGTATTACCTTCTAAACGTTCCTATTAGAAGTCTGAGTTAGCGATAGAGCATAGGACTGTTAATTTACAGACCACTGTATTGAAACATTTATCAAACTGCGGCCTGCCGAGATTACATCCTGCGACACATTCTCCTGCCTCAAGAGACAGAACAATGTTCACATTGCCTTAACCACTTACCCATCGATCATTCAAAGATCATTGTAAATGTTTCAATACCACTTGTTTCGTAGTTTTATTACTATATAAACCGCTTGTGGAGGCTGGTATTCAAACCGGAGGTGAATGAAATTAGCCTTGAGCTTACTACCACCACCACCACGAGTGTCCTAGGATCACGAACAACACCTAGCTCTGCTGAGTGCGTAATCTTTGAAGGATCGCTGGTTAAGTTGTTAAGGCAATGTAAACATTGTTCTGTTTCTTGGGGCTTGAAAATGTGTTTATATATATATATATATATATATATATATATATATATATATATATATATATATATATATATATATATATATATTTATTAACACATCGGCCGATTCCCACCAAGGCAGGGTGGCCCGAAAAAGAAAAACTTTCATCATCATTCACTCCATCACTGTCTTGCCAGAGGGGTGCTTTACACTACAGTTATAAAACTGCAACATTAACACCACTCCTTCAGAGTGCCGGCACTGTACTTCCCATCTCCAGAACTCAAGTCCGGCCTGCCGGTTTCCCTGAATCCCTTCATAAATGTTACTTTGCTCACACTCCAACAGCACGTCAAGTATTAAAAACCATATGCCTCCATTCACTCCTATCAAATACGCTCACACATGCTTGCTGGAAGTCCAAGCCCATCGCACACAAAACTTCCTTTACCTCCTCCCTCCAACCTTTCCTAGGCCGACCCCTACCCCGCCTTCCCTCCACTACAGATTTATACACTCTCGAAGTCACTCTGTCTCGTTCCATTCTCTCTACATGTCCAAACCACCTCAACAACCCCTCCTCAGCTCTCTGGACAATCGTTTTGGTAATCCCGCACCTCCTCCTAATTTCTAAACTCCGAATTATCTGCATTACATTCACACCACACATTGACCTCAGACATGACATCTCCACTGCCTCCAGCCTTCTCCTCGTTGCAACATTCATCACCCATGCTTCACACCCATATAAGAGCGTTGGTATAACTATACTCTCATACATTCCCTTCGTTACTTCCATGGACAAGGTTCTTTGTCTCCACAGACTCCGAAGTGCTCCACTCACCCTTTTCCCCTCATCAATTCTATGATTCACCTCATCCTTCATAGACCCATCCGCCGACATGTCCACTCCCAAATATCTGAATACATTCACCTCCTCCATACTCTCTCCCTCCAATCTGATATCCAATCTTTCGTCACCTATTCTTTTTGTTATCCTCATCACCTTACTCTTTCCTATATTCACTTTCAATTTTCTTCTTTTACACACCCTACCAAATTCATCCACCAACCTCTCCAACTTCTCTTCAGAATCTCCCAAAAGCACAGTGTCATCAGCAAAAAGCAACTGTGACAACTCCCACTTTGTATTTGCTTCTTTATCTTTTAGCCCAACACCTCTTGCCAAGACCCTCGCATTCACTTCTCTTACAACCCCATCTATAAATATATTGAACAACCACGGTGACATCACACATCCTTGTCTAAGGCCCACTTTTACTGGGAAATAGTCCCCTTCCCTCCTACACACTCTAACCTGAGCCTCACTATCCTCATAAAAACTCTTCACTGCTTTCAGTAACCTTCCTAATATTCCATACACCTGCAACATCTGCCACATTGCCCCCCTATCTACCCTATCTACCCTATCATACGCCTTTTCCAAATACATAAATGCCACAAAAACATCTTTACCATTATCCAAATACAGTTCACCTATATGTTTCACTGTAAACACTTGGTCTACACACCCCCTACCTTTCCTAAAGCCCCCTTGTTCATCTGCTAGCCTGCTTTCTGTCTTACTCTTAATTCTTTCAATAATAACTCTACCATACACTTTACCAGGTACACTCAACAGACTTATTCCCCTATAATTTTTGCACTCTCTTTTGTCCCCTTTGCCTTTATACAAAGGAACAATACACGCTCTCTGCCAATCCCTAGTTACCTTACCCTCTTCCATACATTTATTAAATAATAGCACCAACCACTCCAAAACTATATCCCCACCTGCTTTTAACATTTCTATCTTTATCCCATCAATCCCAGCTGCCTTACCCCCTTTCATTCTACCCACTGCCTCACGAACTTCCCCTACACTCACAACTGGCTCTTCCACACTCCTACAAGATGTTATTCCTCCTTGCCCTACACACGAAATCACAGCTTCCCTGTCTTCATCAACATTTAACAACTCCTCAAAATATTCTCTCCATCTTCCCGATACCTCTAACTCTCCATTTAATAACTCTCCTCTCCTATTTTTAACTGTCAAATCCATTTGTTCTCTAGGCTTCCTCAACTTATTAATCTCATTCCAAAACTTTTCTTATTTTCAACAAAATTTGCTGATAACATCTCACCCACTCTCTCATCTGCTCTCTTTTTACATTGCTTCACCACTCTTTTAACCTCTCTTTTTCTCTCCATATACTCTTCCCTCCTTGCATCACTTCTACTTTGTAAAAACCTCTCATATGCTAACTTTTTCTCCCTTACTACTCTCTTTACATCATCATTCAACCAATCGCTCCTCTTCCCTCCCGCACCCACTCGCCTGTAACCACAAACTTAAAATTTAAAATTTACAGAAAACCTTTAAATAATTGTTCCTATGTACACTATTACTCTTCACATCAATATAGAGTTAAAGTGTCGGTTTTTTCTTCAATGTTTTTGAGAGCTTTACGTATTTGTAGTCCAGAGTTCATAGATGAAGAAATCTCTAAAATTTATGAAATAGCTAATGATTTAAAATACCCTAGAAACATAATTGATAAATCTTTTAAAATAGCTAGGAATACTTTTTACAATCCCAAAAGGGACAACCAACCTTATTCAACCAAAAATATGTTGGTTCTCCCTTACCATGAAAACTTGGTTGATATGCCTTCCTTTCTTAAGAATTTTAATATCAAAGTTGTATTTAAAAATCTTGATACAGTAAAAGACTTTTGATAAAAATTCCCCCAAAATGCTGACGGATGTGTCTATAAGATTCCCTGTAAAATATGCGATAAAGTTTATTATGGTCAAACTGGTAAAAGTCTTGAACTAAGATTAAAACAACATAAATATAGCATTAGAACTGGACAAGATTCTAATGCTCTATTTATTCATGTGAGAGACTTTAACCATCCAATTGATTTTCAAAATGCTGAGAAGGTTGTATCAAGCAAGTCCATATATATATATATATATATATATATATATATATATATATATATATTATATATATATATATATATATATATGCAAAAAGATCACAGTAATCAGGTGATATCAGAATATGCAAGACAACCACTATGAAAAATAGAGGAATTCCAAGCGCTTTCGTGACTACTCACATATATATATATGGACTACTCCATATATATATATATATATATATATATATATGGAAGACAACCACTATGAAAAAATAGAAGAATTCCAAGCGCTTTCGTGACTACTCACATTATCAAGGAACTATAAAAGGAAATATAACAAGCAGGCTTATAAAGGGGCAAGATTATCACCTGTTTACTGTGATCTTTTGCATATATATATATATATATATATATATATATATATATATATATATATATATATATATATATATATATATATATATATATATATATATATTCTATATATATTATTGTAACCACGAACGAGTGGTATTGATCAATAAATACACTGCACTAGCCAGGGTTCGAACCTATGATGCTTTGGCCCGCCTCATGGTGAGCGAAAACACATAACACCTTAGACCACTGAACCACACAATCCTTAAGAGTAGTGCATCCAGTAGGACTAAATGTTGTACTCGCTACCCAAGGACATACGGTGGTGTGGACGTCTCCAAGCTAATTTCATTCGAGGACCACCCAATCCTACAAGAACCAAGCACACAGCACAGAGCTATGTGTTTTACCTTGGTCCGAGGACATACGGAGGTGTGGGAGCTTTCAAGCTAATTTCATTCTCATCCCTGTTTTGTGTACTAGCCTACGAGCAACATTTATATATTATTGTAACCACGAACGAGTGGTATTGATCAATAATAACATTGCTCTGTGAAGTGAACCAAGATGCCGTCCAATGAGCAACTTTACCAGCAGCTTAAGGAGGAATTGAGGGTAGCGAAGCTTGAGATTCGGCGATTGACGGAGGAAAACAAGAGGATTCGTAGTAGTCCTCCTGTTGTGAGTCTTCAGGTCAAGAAGGGAACCTGGGCAGTGGCCGGACTTCATGGAACGAAGTTGAAGATCAAGAAAACGAATGGAGAGGTAGAAACGATGATGAAGAAAGAGACTCCTGTGGAAACTGTTGTGGAAACATCAAACTCCTTCTCCGTGCTACCCGATGAATGTGAGTCGACTACTGGGAACGTCACGACGAACGACACCAAGGAAGGTAAAAACATTGTTGTTGTTGGGGATAGCCAGGTTAGGTATATGGATAGGGCATTCTGCTTGAAGGATAGGAGTAGGAGAGAGAGGGTTTGCTTTCCTGGGGCTGGGATGGAGGATATTGTTAGCCGGCTTCACAACATCATGAACGGTAATGGGATCAATCCTATTATCTGCCTCAGTGCTGGAGGCAATGATGTAGGCAAGCGTAGAAGTGAGGATTTAGTTAGAAGGTACAGGACAGCAATAGACATCATTAGAAAGAAGGGGGGGCGCCCTGTTATATGTAGCATTTTGCCAAGAAGGGGTGTTGGAAATGAATGGCTGTCCAGAGCGATTGGTATAAATTGTTGGCTGGACAAACACTGTAAGGATAATGCAGTCCCATTCATTGACAACTGGGACCACTTCTATGGCCGAAATGACATGTATGCCAGGGATGGGGTTCACTTATCCAGGGCAGGTGTAGAATTTCTCTCTAGCTCAGTTGAGGATGTTGTTAGGTCTTTAAACTAGGATTAGTTAGAGGTATGGGTTTAGGAATGCTGAATAATGAGGGTCAGAATATTGATTCAGGCTTTGATATCATAAATCTTAACAATAACAGTAATTGAGTAACACAGGGTAATGATAGTAACAGATATTGTGTAAAACAAAAGCTGAATATGAAAAAGGTTCACAAGAAGATACATATCAATGTATTTTACACTAACTGTCGAAGCGCCAGAAATAAAATTAACGAATTACGTTTGGTAGCATGTGCTGGCAACTTTGATGTCATTGCAATAACTGAAACATGGTAAAGAGTCGGGATATGATTGCTGAGTGTCATATTCAGGGGTTTAAGTTGTGCCATGTAGATAGATATAATGGGAAAGGGGTGGAGTTGCATTATATGTACGAGAAAATATAAATTGCTGCATAAAAACAGGCATAAAAATAGATGGATCATTAACAGAATCTGTTTGGGTAGAGTTTCTAGAAGGTCAAGAAAAACTGATTCTAAGTGTAATATACCGACCTCCAGGCTTGGATCACGATAGAGGGAGACTTCTTTGGGACGAAAATGTTAGGGCTTCTAGACATAATAACGTAGTAATAGTAGGGGATTTTAACTTTAGTCAAATTGACTGGACTTCTTTGACCGGTAATCTGGAGTCCAGTGACATTATGGAAGTAGTTCAGGACTGTTTTCTGAAGCAGTGTGTGACGGAGCCTACCAGAGGTAATAATTTGCTCGACCTAGTCTTGTCAAATAAAGAAACCCTTGTAAATAATCTGGAGATCACTGAAGAGCTTGGCGCAAGTGATCACAAATCCATTACTTTTAATATGACCTGGGAGTACGAGAATAGGGATAATACGGTAAAAGTTCCTGATTTTCGTTCTGCCCATTATATTGGACTTTGAGAACACCTGTCTAATCTCGACTTGGGTAATCTAGCTAACGATTAAGATGGGATCTGCGTTTATGATTTTTTTCTTAATAATGTACAACGTGCACAGAGTATATTTATTCCCCAGAGAGAATTTAGGTAAAATAATAACGTTCCCAAATGGTTTAACAGGAGGCTAAAACATCTATTAGGGGAGAAAAGAGGAATTTATAGGCGCATCAAAAGAGGAGATGTTAACCTTATTGACCAATATGTTCATGTAGATGAATGGTTCAGAGAACCGACAAGTTGTTAAATTAGACACATATGCAACACTTGGGTATCTTTATTGAGGAAACGTTTCGCCACACAGTGGCTTCATCAGTCCAATACAAAGTAGAAAGGTGTAAGGAGAGGAGGAGTTTGAGGTTATCAGTCCCTCGGCCTGGAGTCGATGTGTTCAGTCCATCAATCTTGTTAGAAGTGTAGCACAAAGCCGTAGAGGTGGCTTATATGCTGTAATCAGGTGAGATGCAGCAGGAGGAGGCAGGTCATAGTGGTATCAACCACTAGTCGAAGTAAGTCCTTGTCCAAAGGTTTGGACTGATGAAGCCACTGTGTGGCGAAACGTTTCCTCAATAAAGATACCCAAGTGTTGCATATGTGTCTAATTTAACACACCAATATCTTCAGTTGAAAAAAGAAGTAAAAAAGGGGATTAGAAAGGCTAAACGTGACTATGAGATTAAGGTTGCTAATGAATCAAAGACTAATCCAAAAGGGTTCTTTCAAGTGTATAGGACGAAGGTGAGGAATGGACAGCTGACGGATAACGAACTGGAAATGTGTTCTCTATTTAATGACTATTTTTTGTCAGTCTTTACACAAGAAGATGTAAATGAGATTCCAGAAATTAACAATTATTCAGTTCCTGAAGAATTCAAATTAACTAATATTACTGTCACGAGGGACATGGTTATCAAACAGATAGATAAACTGAAGCAAAATAAGTCCCCGGGACCCGACAAGTTGTTTTCCAGGGTACTTAAAGAATGCAAGATGGAACTTAGTCAGCCATTAACGAATGTGTTTAATACGTCCATCCTAACTGGTGTTGTGCCAGAGATGTGGAAGATAGCTAATGTAGTTCCTATATTCAAATCAGGGGATAAGTCAATTCCATCAAATTACCGTCCAATAAGCCTAACATCTATAGTAGGCAAATTATTAGAGTCAATTATAGCAGATATTATTAGAAGTCACCTTGAAGAACATAATTTGATTAATGAATCTCAGCATGGGTTCACGAGAGGTCGTTCCTGCCTGACAAATTTACTGACGTTTTTCAATAAAACATTTGAGGCAGTAGACAGTGATAAAGAATATGATATACATAGTTTACTTGGATTTCAGTAAGGCCTTCGATAGAGTACCTCACAAGAGACTCTTAAGAAAGGTGGCAGCTCATGGTATAGGAGGTAAATTTCTAGCATGGATAGAGGCATGGCTTACCAATAGAAAGCAGAGAGTTTCCATTAATGGGGTCAAACCTGAATGGGGATTAGTCACTAGTGGCGTTCCACAAGGATCAGTTTTAGGCCCATTGTTGTTCATAATTTACATAAATGACCTTGATGAAGGAATTGCAAGTGACACGAGTAAATTTGCTGATGATACAAAAATAGGCCGTATGATTCATTCTGAGGAGGATACCAGTGAACTCCAGGAGGATTTGGATAAATTAATGTCTTGGTCTGAAAAGTGGCAGATGAAGTTCAATGTGGACAAGTGTAAGGTACTAGTGCTTGGTAATGAAAATATCCGTCGAATTTATAAACTAGGTGAAGTAGAGCTTTATCATACAGAATGTGAAAAAGACTTGGGAGTCATTGTAAGCAAAAATCTAAAGCCAAGCCAGCAGTGCCTAAGTGTGCGCAATAAGGCTAACACATTACTAGGATTTATTTCAAGAACTATAAGCAAATAAGCAACAGAAGTCCAAAAGTTATTTTACAGCTTTATACATCACTAGTGAGACCTCATTTGGATTATGCAGCTCAGTTTTGGTCTCCTTACTACAGGAGGGATAAATATTCATTGGAGAACATACAAAGAAGAATGACTAAAATGATTTACAGTATAAGAAATCTCCCGTATGAAGATAGACTTAGAGCGTTGAATCTCCACTCTCTGGAGAGACGTAGAATGAGGGGAGATATCATCGAGGTGTACAAGTGGATGATGGGCATAAACAAAGGAGATATTAATAAAATACTGAGGATATCGGACCAAAGTAAGAACCAGAAATAACGGATTTAAATTGGATAAATTTAGATTTAGAAAGGACATAGGCAAGTACTGGTTTTCGAACAGAGTTGAAGATGCGTGGAACAATCTTCCAAGTAGGGTGATAGAGGCTAGGACCTTGGGTGGCTTTAAAAAGAGATTGGACAAATATATGAGTGGGAGGGGCTGGATTTGATTGGTGTCGTGAGTATGGGAGTAAATTCTTAGGTAGTGGTGGTTTTGATAAGGACCTGCCTTGTATGGGCCAGTAGGCCTTCTGCAGTGTTCCTCCATTCTTATGTTCTTATATAAATGCTGCTCGTAGGCTAGTACACAAAATAGGGTTGAGAATTAAATTAGCTTGAAAGCTCCTACACCTCCGTATGTCCTCGGACCAAGGTAAAACACAGCTCTGTGCTTGGTTCTTGTAGGATTGAGTGGTCCTGTGGGTTAAGGGAGGAGGGTATAAAAAAGTTTTGCTGAGTACGAAAATAATTGAATAAGGGAAATGAGTTTTGTAGACAGAAAAATTATTTAAGAATCTGGCAACATTTTGGTGAAAATCCTATTTTAATAAAACGTTTCTAAAGCAAATTATAGCTATTTGAAACATTATCTTACGACGCGCAAGGTAAAAAAAAGTTCGTGATCGCGCGAGATGATTTTGTTTTTATTTATCTCTATATTTCTTTCTAATATACTAAATTTACTGCTCAACCTCATGTACAGTCAAACCATACCACGGGTGGGGTTCAGCAGTTTGGGACTCCCAACAAATGTTTTTATACTGATGTTATTATTACTGATACACTTTATCTGCTTATAACATTTATTCAATAATGATATCAGACATAAGATCTATAAGATAAAAGCATAATAAAGACAGCCAAAATAATAATAAGTGTCATATTATACCGGAGAGTGCGGCATCGGAGACCTTTATCTAGCAATGTTCCTGCTTATAAATATACGGTTTTCTTTATTGCCTCGCTGGCGTACTCAAAGAAAACGGTGTTTTAACATGGGAAACAATAAGAACTCACTTACAAGGAGAAGAAAAAGCCCAAAAAAAGCGAGATTTTCGTGAATCTTTTGATGTGAATGAGGCATGCGAGCTTTTCTCGAAAGAAAGATTTTGACCTATTGCTTGCCATCCTTCCATTATTATTGATTAGATTGAAATGATTTTCACAAGGAACATAAAACAAAGTGTGTTTGATTATCGAAAATAACAAAATTTGGTATATCTCAAATATTGTTGTTGTTTTTTTTTTTTTTTGGGGGGGGGGTAAAAGGCAGATATTTTGTTGTCAAAAGCGTACCAAATATATATTTTTTCGGCATGAAATAAGCTACATTCATTTCGAACATAATATATTCAGGTTAGATATATTCTACGAGTGATGAGTGGCCGCTAGTACCGCCA